>JASAND010017816.1:0-19033 GCA_030248195.1 Trissonchulus latispiculum
GAACTTGTAGTTTCCTGTTTTTTCTGTTAATGCATAATATATGTCGTATATTAACCAAAGTTTTTTTAATGGTATTCATTTATGCCAATTTATGTTTGCTCATTTTCTGACCAGTGCTTTATCTTTGCGAGGATTCGATCCATATGTTATTGCAGTAACTGCCATATTTGCCTTATATTGTCAAAATATCCCAGTGATGGCATCATCATATGAAAATACAAAATTTTACCGTGGGAGGGTGGTGTTTTTTATTCCCCTAGGACCTCACCCTAACGGTGTGTCTTTCTCTAGTAACATTATTATTATGATTATTATTATCATAGTCTGTTTGCCTTGTCGAGCGAAGGCCTGATAAACCTTAGCTTGGCATGGTTTAACTTAAATTTATTAATATTTTATTAGAAAGTTCATTTTATTTTCTTGTTATCTTAATATAACTAACACACTCGTTTGACATTCCAAAGGAGGGTAACTCCTCTTTCCTATGAGTTACTTTTGGAAAGTCAGTGTATTTTCATATTAGCTACTTAATTCCAAATAACCTTACGGTTCTATTAATACGTGTATTTTTCTATATGCATAATTTTGGTCACTTTGTGCTTTAATTTTATTGTTATTGGCATTTACTAGCAGCCAGTATATGTTATTCCATCGTAAACATGCCGTATTTAATCACTTGGTTTTTTTGTATTTTTCTACCATCCATATATTTGCGTAGTTTTTGACTAGTCTAGCTTTGTGACTTGCAGTTTGATAGATCGTCTGTAGAGTACTAGTATTTGTAGCAGTATTGCTCTATACTATGTGTGCTTGTATTGAGAGCTCGGCTCACGTACCAGTTCGCCTTTGAATAGTGATCCTCTCGGGAGTTCGGATGGCGAGCCCTGGGGAGATGTAACGGATTAAGGTTGGAATGGTCAACCTTTCCGTTGTTGGTGATATCACTAGGCTAGCTACCCGCTTGGCTTAGTATATCATCATCAAAAGGGGCTGGGTTTATGTTGCAAGTCACGTAGCTCCCCCAACGTGTACGTTTGGGATTGGGTGGGTTCCCCCCACAGGTGGACAAGGGGGGGAAAGGGGGGGAAATTTCCCCCCCCCCTCCGCGAAGTCGCCCACAAGGGGTCGCGAAATTGCTCCCACAAGGGGTAAGAAAATTGGCCTCAAGGGGTAAGAAAATTGCCCAAAAAATAGGTTTTCCGACTAAAATTTCCAAAAATTTTCCGGCTTCGCCGGAATTTTCCACTTAAAATTACTATTTTTAGCTAAAAAACGTCCAAAAAACGTGTTTTAGCTTAAAAATTGCTGTTTTTTGGTAAAAATAGGCTAAAATAGCTTAAAAATTGCTTTCAAAAGTACCCCTAAGAAAAATCGCTCTCACAAGGGGTACCCAAATTTGCTTCCACAAGGGTCAGTGAAATTTGACCTCCCGTTCAGGTATGGTTTCCCCCTTGCTAAACGGGGAGCTACGTGATTGGGGGGCAAATTCTCACTAGGGGGCGCTCGTGGGAGGGTTCAACCCAACACTCGCTTCCCCCCTTCAGTCTTGTTACTTCTGCTATTGTGAACACTCTTGTATTCCTCTCTGCAACTATCTCCCCCTTTCACTGTATATTTTTGCCCCTGCTCTCCC
Organism: Trissonchulus latispiculum; assembly: GCA_030248195.1. Classification (NCBI taxonomy): domain Eukaryota; kingdom Metazoa; phylum Nematoda; class Enoplea; order Enoplida; family Ironidae; genus Trissonchulus; species Trissonchulus latispiculum. The sequence goes on from JASAND010017816.1 coordinate 1,634, forward strand.
CAGAGCAGATTCTGGTACGTTGGCCTTATTGGCCTTGTCACTGTAAGTTACTTTTATTTGTGTGATTGCTTTGTCTAACTGAGGGCCCGGCCCATAACTGTATTTTATTATTCATTATAATAATATTTGTTGTTTCCTTTTCATTAAACTGTTGTTACTATTTAATTAGGCTGAGTCTACTGAGCTCCTGCTAGGTAGGTAGGTCCTGTTCGAATCCAGTATAGTGAGAGTGAAGAGGCATCTTTTCACTTAGGGCAGGTTTCTACCCGGTTTACATCTGGCGAGGCTGTCCCGACCGTCTCCTGTAGTCGGTTCGTTGTCTATTTGTGTACGGTCTCCGCATCCGTCAGGCTTCGGATGTGGTAACGGTGCTCGTACGTAGAATCAGGTACTAGCCCCGCTACACTTAGACTTTTAACTTAAGTTGATGTAAAAGTGAAGTTGAAGTGTTGCTCCAGTCTTGAGTTGTGTTGCCGTGGAATAAAGTACGTTACAAGTGTCTGTTACAAGTGGACCTCACGAGGAAGATATGGAAATGCCACAGCGTCGGGTATTGTTGGTCGAAGAAGATTCGACAGACCGAATGGACCAACAGTCCAAATCGGAAGCACCGATTGAATCAAGCACCATCGATCCGTTAGAGTTAAATCCCCTGCCTGTTCTCCTTCCCCAATATGTCTGGCTCCTCAAGACTTGGCATGTACCGATCGGGACAAGCCTGGAACTATTGTTGTGTTGCAGACAGTTTATGTTTTAGTCTAAGTGTCAGTCGACAATCCTGAATAGTTTCTGTCTCAGTTATTATTTCTGTATTATTTTTCGCTTGAACCCGAAATGCAAATATACTGCTACAGGCTGTCAAAGTCGCCCAAACTATGATTCTGTAGCTTTCCCGGCAACAAGGTAGATTATTGTATATATGAAGTTTTCAGGCACACTTGTTTCCCACATTTTCAAGTTTTGAGAAAAGTTTGAAATAGCTTAGTTTCAGTTTATTACTCCAGATAAACTCTGTTTCAGTTTCGGTTGGTTATCCGAAATGAGCACGGGTCGGATTGTTTCGGCCCGGCCCGGCTGCTTTAAGATGGCTCGTCCTGGCCCAGTCTGCTTATCAACATTTTTGACCCTGCCCGGCCCAACCCGTTACAAACTTACAAAAAAATTAAAATTTATTAACTTATTGCTTAATGAAAAATAATCAATACAGTTAAGAAGTCTGCTACTGTTTAAGAGCTTTTTACTGGACGTTTACGCAAAACACCTAACCCATATTTTAGCGTTTTTGGCACGATTTATGCAGTAGAATTCAGCGGTATGAATAACATCATTTAGGTTATTCAGTTAGGCAATTCTTTTAAAAAGCCCTGTAAAATCTTTCGTTGGATACACATTTTTAACTCATATCGAATAGACTGCTCTAAAATATTCCAATATAAGACATTAAACACATGACCCAATATTGTGACATTACGAAAACTGAATGAGAGGAATCCTGTAATTCCTCTATTTTCGTGATTTTTTGGAGAGAGGAATTACATAATTCCTCTGGACAACGAAATTTCCAAAAAAGGGGGGGTTATAAATCGAGAGAGGAATCGCAAAAAACGTGAGAGGAATAGAGAGCAATTGAGAGGAATAGAAAGAGCACATTTGAAAACATATGTTGGCAGCATTGGCAGCTTTGTAACTCATTCCAGTAACTCACACAAGGAGAGAGGAATCTTGTAATTTTCACAGAATACGCCCAAAATCACAGCCCCCCCTGCAATTGCCAACAACAACAGCAACAACAGCAACAACAACAACGGTGGGGAATGTAATGCACTTTGTTGTCGCAGCGTTCTTCACTTCTTCAATAACACCTCGTTTCAACTGACCTTTGATTGTTTCGTTATAGCTTTGAATTATGCTGAGATGTAGCTGAATACGTTTCAGAAGTGATCCCAGTCGAGAGTACGCTAAATTGTAATTGTCGTGAAGGTCGGTTGCATCGTCTTTCCAAGGCCAACTCACGTCATATCAACTAATTGAATACACTTGTTGAACTTGACAATCGCAGTATCGTCATCTTTGACATAACTGTCGTCGCGAATCCCTATGTCTTCCAACGCCCAAAAGCTCTCGATATTGCAGTTGTGCGGGGATACTTTATTGGTTGACAGAAGTGAAGGCACAAAGGAACATTCTCCATGAGAGAAACCAGTACTTGACTTGCCGGATACAATAGTGCCAAGTTTAGATCTAACTATGTGAAGCCCATTGTCCAAGGTTAGCAATTCATCTGTGACGACATCGCAGTAGTGGCCACTGCCGATGAGGATGTCAATGTTGACTGACGTAGGTTCCAAAACTGGAGGGTCAGCCAGTTGTATTTGGCTCAGGTTGCCGCTTTAAATCAAGAGGGAGCTTTTGTAAAGGACACGTTATAGTATCCGTTACAAAGGCCTTAATTTGCACCTGCTCTTCGTTTAGAATTGGAAGTTCAAAATATACACATTGATATGTTTTGATGCGTCGATTTCATAGGATAACGTGGGGGGAATGGGGGGTGCAGACCCCTTCTCAGACCGACAAAAAACGGGTAGAACCCCTCAGCGAAACAGAAAAAAGGGCAGACCCTCTCGTCCAGAAAGGAAAAAAGGGTAGTCCCTTCAGCGATTTTTACTAAAAATTGGAAATTTTTTAGCAAATTTTAGCGATTTTTTCAAACACTTTCTTGAAAATCGCTAAAAATTGTCATTTTTTATTAATTTTTGGTCAAAAACGTTACAAATTCACAATTTTTACGAATTTCGGGGCAGACCCCCTTAAAATTTTGGAATTTTTAAGGGGTAGACCCCTCGTCGAGATCGGGGTAGACCCCCCAGAATCCGACTCCGTGTTAATGTATGGTCGAGTTGCATCCTCAAATCTCACATTGGAAACTTTGGCATTGGCAAATGGATGCTAATCTAATTCCGTGGATAATTGCTTTGTTATGTAAGAGCAAGAACTCCCAGTGTCTAGAAAAATGCGAGCCTTCGTTTTGCTGTTCAAAGAGACCAGCGCCATCTGCATGTGGACAGCATTTGTATTGACAGAAGACTCGGCTACCTCAGGGACAGGCTGATCCTAGCTGTCTTCGATTGACTCAAACTCTGTTTCGTGGGAGCACATAGTAGTTTGCTTGGATTTGCCATACTTAGAAGGACACAGAGAGCTGTGATGGCCAGCCCTTGAACAGTGAAAGCATTTGCCAATCTTTGGACAAGTCGGTGCCTGATGTTTGTTGGGCAAGCATTTGAAACAATGAACACTAGCTCGAACTGCCAGTCGTCGCGCGTCCAATGTGATCACCTTTAAACATTGGTCTGAAAAGTGTTTAACTTTTCAAAATATGCAAGTCGGCGCAGATATCGACGTTTGAGCTGGTGTGCTGAGTGTAGAAGGCTTACTTGACTTGAAAAAGGGTCTGTATTGAACCCGGGGAGCAGAAGTGTTTGGCTTTTGTCGCTCTCCTAAACTCCAATCACCCATTTGTGGAGCAGTAATTTCTTCCTTTAGAAGGTCACGCAAATTGAACAACGCCTAAGGGCGTGATCCATTTTTCCGATGTAACTCAATGCGAACTGGTCTCGGCATTTTGGACAAGATGATGGGAGTGAAAACTTGACCAAACTGTTCTTCCTGCAGACCGAGCGCTTAGACTGCGAACATGCCTCTCACATTCAACGTTGACTGACTGCAGAGTCGATGTTTCGGTTCCCGAAACAGGAAGTGCCAATAACTTTTCGAAATGAGCAAAGACAGTTATTTCTGTGTTTGCAGCAGTTAATCTATAGCCCTCAACGATTTTTAGTGCATCTCCCTTGAGCAGACTTCTAAGGTATTTGAATTTGTCTATCGCGGAGATGTCACTTAAGGTGGTGATTCCCTTTGGTCACATAAAGTTGGCACCATTATTACTCATCCATTACTTGGAGTTAAGAAGCCATTCTTATATCAAAATGTAGCTCGACATTTTCTCTTTTTAATGCATGGCACGAAACTAATGTTTGCCTTTTAAAATATTTTTAACACATTTTAGAAGAAGTATAATTTTCTAGAATTTTTGCAGGCTCAAGTAAATTTTTTCGCGAGGCATCGGTTATATCATTCGATACGTCCATCAAATAGCTAGGGACGATTTGTTATTTATTGTGAAATCGCTCTTCGTTATAGAGAAATAAACTGAAATGTGTGCGTAACCTGTATTTTGCCTACTTTTTCCAAATTTGTCAAGCGATTACTTTAGCTAGAAAGCAGCAATCAGGGCAACTAAAAAATCGTCCCTGGGTATATTTGTGCAGAACACATTTGTTCAGTAGCAGCCCTCCAGCTTGCATGGTGAATGCTCCACAATCTTTGGAAAAAAATTGGTCACGTTTTTGCAAAAACTACATTATTTATGATAGTAGCCTACAGGATAGCAGTTGGAAGACGATCATGCGTCGGATAATTTGTCCCTGTGAGACCTTCAGATCGACGCCCTTAGTTTGATTTTACGGCTTGCGTAGTTCAAGAAATGTTGGATTATTTGATTTCTGCAAAAATGACAAGTTTTCGACGCCAAAACAAGAAAATCGGCTATATCTCACGGTAGTGAAAAGCTAGAAACTTGCTTCAAAAAGCAAAAATGTGAAACTCAATGAGATCTTTCGAATGAATCTAGTCACAGCTGTATAGCAGATGCCAAACGTTCAGAAATTGGGGAAAACCACTCTGACCGGAAATCTCAAATTTTTGAAGCGGGATTGCGCGGAGGGTGTTAGAACGCTAAAAGAACTTATTTCGGAAAGTTTCATCAAATTTCATCTTGGTTTACGCCGCCAAATAACAATTGTGCCCAAAAGGAATCACCACCTTAAATGGATAGTTGATTCAAAATAATCCCAGACTTCCTGCCACTGAATTGGATCACCACTGAATTTTATGAGATCCAATTTTGGTAGTTTAACCCTGATTGCATTCGGATTGCTACCTGCCACTGAAACATGGCCAATATTTGCTTCAACGGGATTGTTACCGCTGCCAGTTTCAGCCATGACAAACACCTTTGCTAGAGCATCCCAGATTTTTTCTGTCAGGTCTACACATGCTTCACTTTCTTGCTCAAACTTTTCCGGCTCTAATTTAGTAGCAATCTGTTCATTGAGTTCGGAAAGTTTTAACTCGTATCGTTCCAGTTTTTCTCCCAAAAGCATTAATTCTGGACGTGGAGACTGTTCCTGTTCCTTGTGATCCCATTTGTCATCTATACTACTCAAAATTCGTTGAACATTAAGCCGATAACCCTGACGACTTTGCTTTAGTTAAATCAAGGTTGCCATTTTTATACTACTAATAGAAGGAAATCACTTACGTTACTATTTGACTAAATAAAAATGGTTACCAATCTTACAAAATCGTTAGATTTAGTAATGCCCTAAAGCCTTTGACTTGAGTTGTACTGTGCACCGAAATTGAAGGTTGACTTGGTAATGCACCAAGGCTTTGACACAAAAACAATTTGGTAATTGTTCTAAAGGCGATGTTGGACTTATTAATCCACCAATCCTTTGACTTGAGATTGATAAGCTTAGCTTTCAAGCTAAGCCTTGCGCTTGCCAGTACGGCGGAAATGAGATAAAAACATGAAAATTGGCAGTCAAGCTAACTCAGAAAAGGGTTTTCGGCACCATGTAAAGAAAGCACAACCTAATTCGACACATACAATTTCATACCTGTTTACATCTAAAGAAAACCAAATACATTGCCAAATTTTTCTGTGTATACAGTAAACAACCAGTTACAGTTTCTGGTTATATCCGGTTTCATTACATATGTACATATGTCATTTGTCAAGTCTGGGATCAAATCTTTGGTTCAAATTATTTGTCCAGTTATAAAACAGTCTTCTTCATAAAGGTGTTTGAAAATTTTTAAGGGGGGGTGTAAGGACGATTTGGGGGTAGGGGCACACGTAGCCAAACTGTTGGAGGGGGTTCGGGGCCTGTCCAAAATTTGGAAATTTGGGGACCGACCCCCGAAATGTGATGATGGCATTAGGTGTGTTGGGGTGGGGTGGTGAGAGAACATCACCCGCCAAGCGGACAAGTCCCCAACTACCGTTCCTAAAAATTTTGTCTACCACTACCGCCAAATCGGCCTTTCGGCGAAAGACAATCCCAACTAAAATTTTTCAAACCCTTGATATATCCATGATTACAAAACTAACTGATCTAGTTATATATGTGAGATAGGTTCACATTACATGTTATGATATAAACAGGTGTACCACCTGTTTGGGTTGGGGGGGGGAGTAAAAAGTTCAAATCTGGCTTGGGGGGGTCTCAAAAATCGGAAAGTTTCAAAAAACTGTACCCAAGCTGTACCCAATTTTTTTCAGCTAAAAATGGCCCTTTTTTGACATAAAATCGACTATTTTTGACGTAAAAGTACTCAAAAACTACTCGTATTGCGTTTAACAACCTATTTTATAGCGTTTTAAACTATTTCTAGCCAATTGTTTCAGAAAATTTTTGAAAAATTGCAAAAATTTTTGCAAAAATTATGCATTTTTTCTTGTTTGGACCCTATTTTAGGGGGGGGAAAGGGGTCTGAACTCGGCTTGGGGGGGGAGTAGTCGAGGTCGGGTATGGGGGGTGTTGGGTCTGGCCTTCTCGTGGGGGGAGGTCTCACAGGGGGTAAACTGTAGCCTGGTTCACCTATGGATATAAACACATGTTGGATGTTACAGTTTAGCTAAGTTTTCCAGCAGCAAACTTTAAGCAAATACCCAAGGTCCACTTCGACACATGATTGGCGTCGCGAGACTAAAGGCCCTTCTGTTAAATACTTGCTATTTTGAAAGGTTTTAGCCAAAAATTCGAAATTTTTCGAAAAATAAGCGAAAAATTGCTAAAATTGGGATAATTACCTTAAAAATCACTAAAAATATAGCTGGAAAGGAAATTGAGAAAATTTTTCAGTTTTTTCACGAAACGAAAAACCGATTTTTTGCCGACCCCCCCCCCCCCGATGAGTCGAGTTGGCCGAGTGGTCTAAGGCGCTGGTCAGAAGTTCCGATCTTACGGTCGGTGGTTCGATCTCCAGAACCCACAAAGCTTTCTCGACTCTAGCCAACCCAGCTATCCATCCTTAACTGGTCGGTAAATGGGTACCACTACGGTGGGAAGGTAACAGGAGTCTGTGCAGAAGGGCCGGCCCCCCTTCCACAGATGCAGTCATCATTTGAGGTGACACTCCTGGCTCTACGGCTGAGAATCCGGGGATGAGCACCGGCACCCCATGTCCTGTGGCAGGACGGAGATATCTCCTGGGGTAAACCTTTACCTTTACCTTTTTTACCCCCTCGAAAATTTTTCTTACCCCTCCCCCAAATCGACTTTTCAAACCCCCCCCTCCCCCTTTTTTGTCAAACCCCCCACCCTACTTTTTTTCAAACCCCCACTCCCACTTTTTTTCGCCAGCCACACCTATGTTTGTAGTTTTGAATTTCTATTGAAGACTCGTTTACCTATCTTTCCCTGAAGTCCTTGCATCATTTCTTGATGGTATATACTCACCGGAATTCAAATTTTTGATTATACGTAGGCAAATTATAGTTGTATATTATATTATAGTAATATTATTGTTGTATTTTTGCTGTGTTTTCGCACACGTTTTCTCGAAAACCTCGAAAACACACTTAATAACGTAGTTATTCGTTACTTTGTGCTGAAAATGTCTAGATATAGTATATATATTTAAATTGTGCACTTTACAAATTCAAACTGGCTTCATTTAAACTAACAGATTAAACATTGCCATTGTAGTTTTTAGTGATTTTTTGAAATTTCCTCGACATCTGGGGCATGCGGACCATAGTTTCCTTTGGGGGGGTATCCCCCCAAATTTTCGGCCAACTTAACCCCCCAGATTTTTTGACTTACCCTCCCCCAACTTTCGGCTACCCCCCCAAACCCCCCCAGGTCCCCAACGATCGATTTCTGGACCCAAAAAGTTAGCTAAATTTGGCCGAGAAATGGTCATTTTTAAAAAATTTTTCTAAAATTTTGACCTAAAATCGCTTTAAAACGCTGCAAAAATGCCTAAAACGTAAAAAACAAGCCTTATTTTGATGAGAAAAGGGCTAAATTACAGAAAATTTTGCATTTTTTGGCTGTTTTTCGAAATTTCTGAGGTCCAAATTCTGGGGGGGGGGGTACCCCCATCACATTTCGGGGGTCGACCACCAAAATCCCAAGATTTACCCCCCCCCACCGGTACCCTAAGTTCCAGGGAAACTATGCTGCGGACCCCCTTGTGTCCTTCCCGAAATCTTTTGTATACATTTACATACGCAGCGCTCGAATTTAGCGCGCTCAACTCGCATTACTACAAGTCACTGCCTGATCGCTTTCGTCTCTGGTGTCAAAGTAGCCATGGTGTCAAAGGAGCCAGGAATGTTCTGTATGTAGAAAAATAGTTTTGCAAAAAATTTCGAATTGTTACTAATTTTAAGGCAAAATTTTCAAAATTTTGAGGGTGGGGTCTGGAAAATTTGGGTGGGTGGGGTCTGGGATTTGGCCATTTGGGGGTGGGGTCTGCCTCCACAATTTCGAGGGTGGGGTCGGCACTTTTCCATTTGGCGGGAGGGGTTCCCCCATCAACCCCACAGGTACACCTATGATCTACGCTAGTGCATGTTGTGATAGCGAAACTCCTAATGGTCTGTTATGGCCACACCTAATTTTTACTGGCTACTGATTATTCTGCCATCTTCAGTACGTAAGCTCTAATAAAAAGTTTCGAAAGGAGAAGAGATATAACGTCTTGTAAAAACTGTAGAACTGACGGATTTAATTGTGTCAGTTCGGCGATTTCGGGAAGAAATTGTAGTAGAAAGCTTAAAAGCTTTTAGAGATTATGCCAAATTTTTTAGAAAATCTCAAGAAATTAAAAATTTATATATATTTTGACTGCTAATTTTGCAATCATTTTCAACTTTACGGGGAATAACCGTGACCTTTGCTTGCAGGAAGTACCATTTATTAGTGCCAATTCCTGGATCCATCTTCGCTCATTGAGTATATATATAGCTGATTTTATGCATTGCAATTAAGGTTCATGGAATGCAGTTTGCAAGGAAAAATTCCTACTTTTTGCTCAAATTCCTACTTTTATTTCCTACTTTTTCCTACTTTTTGAAAATCACCGCGTGCGAGGCCTGCATTTTTTGAAAGATTTTCCTCAAATTTTGGCCTAGAATCGCTTTAATACCGTGTAAAAACGTCTAAAACGATAAAAACAAGTCTTGTTTTGACGAAAAAAGATACAGAAAATTTTTCGTTTTTATGCCATTTTTTGAGTTTCCTTATTTCGGAATTTGGGGGGGGGGGGGTTGGAGGGGGGTACTTCCCCCATCATGCGATCTACCAAACTTTGATAATAATCCGCAATTTTGTGCAGCCGACGTGGATCCCCTCTCGGAAGATTGGCCACTTCTGGATCCCGGACAACAGCTGCCGCCGCCGCCCAAATTTCCTCGTCCGACGGTAAAATTGACGTATTAGTCTGGGGGGGACCTCCTGCCTCTTCACAATGACATATATATTGACAATACACACATGGTCTGTAGCCGCATTCTGAGCATTTCCCCCCGATGAATTTTGACCAGGGGTGGGGACTGGCAAGGGGGGAAGTTGGGAATTCTGAGCCTGGGGAGGGGGTGGGGGAGACTGATTTTGGGGGGGTCGCCTCCCACTCTGCACCGGCTGGTTCCCCCCGGTAACAGGCGGATCAAAAGTATTATTCAACATCTGAGAAATTGCTAGAGCCGGTTTTGGGCCCCCCCGACCCGACCCCACCACCTGAGCGGCAGGCCGGTCTGTAGCCGGCCGGTCTGTAGCCGGCCGCCGCTGACTTTGACTGACCGGGACTGGATTTCGCACGTTTGACATACGCTGACTTTGTTGCTGACCCCGCCAATTTTGCAAAGGGATAGTAGTCGGAATATATATATGGGATCCCCCAGTGTCTATCCGGAGCCCCCACGAGTACCGGGAGGTACCCCATCACGCAAGTCATATTGCCGAATTTTCAAGATTTACCCTGCCCCAACCAAAATTCCGGTGAAACTATGGGTGTACCCATAGGTGTATTTAATTGGGGGTTGGGTGTTTGTGGGGGGAGTAACCCCCACCAACCAGCCATTTTTACAAACCCCCCCAAAAATTTTTGGGGGCCCCTGCCCCCCCCCCCCAACTGGGTGTTTTTAGGGTAAATTCTGCAAAATTTTTCAAAAAAGTCCAAATTTCTGGCTTAAAGTGTTTATTATTGCGAGAAATACACGTTTTTAACGGTTTTATGGACTTTCTGGCTCAATATTGACCTTATTTTAGACTTAGAAACATGTTGGCAGTCAAGTTTTCGAGTTTAAAACCCCTGTCTAATGTCAAAATTACTTCATAGTTGAATGTTTTTTGGCATTAGCAATGGCTGAAAATGCGATTTTTGACATAAAAATAGAAAATTTTTTGGGGGGAGGTTTGGGGGGTCGTGGGGGGGGGGGGTCTGGGGGGTCTATTCTAGTCCAAAATTCCGGGGGAGGGCCCCCCTACCCAAATCCCCGTTACACCTATGGGTCTACCCCGACCTCGGCGAGGGGTCTATCCCTGAAAACTCCGAACTTTTATGGGGGTCTGCCCCGAAATTAGCATAAATTGCGAATTTTTAACATTTTTGACCAAAAATTAGTAAAAAATTATATACAATTTTTAGCGATTTTTAAGAATTTTTTTACAAAATCGCTAGAATTTGCTAAAAAATCATCAATTTGCAGTGAAAATCGGTGATAGGTCTGCCCTTTTTTGCTTTCTGGACGAGAGGGTCTGCCTTTTTTTCCTTTTCGCGGAGGGGTCTGTCCTTTATTCCTTTTCGCGGAGGGGGTCTGATTTACCCATTTTTTTGTCCGTCTGGGGGGGGTGTCTGCACCCCCCCATTCCCCCCACGTTAGCCTATGGCTAGGTTCGATTTTCGATTGTGCAGTGCCCGTCAACGGCGATACATCATGTCCACCAACCCTCTAAAAGCAACCAGTAGTTTGCTGAAACAGGGTTTTTTTTTCAAAATCGGACCTGTGTAAATCTTGTGTAAATTTAAATTTCACTGTGTATTTTTGTTTGAAGCTGTGTAAAATTTAAAAGTGTCGTTTTTCAACTGTAATATAAAATAAAATACATTTAGACGTTATTTTCTTGCTACAATGTTATTTTCGGATCATTCAAGCCAAAGTTATGCCAACTGCACTTGTGTAACATTTCGAAAGAAGCCACGCGGGGGGGTCTGGGGGGCGGAGCCCCCCAGAAGTTGAGAAAATTTTGTAAATTGCAATAGAATTCATAATGGAAATGTTTAAAAAGATTAATTCATTAAATGTCAAAAATAAGATTGGACAAATTCAAATTTCTGAAAAACACTTCGCCTCCTGAAACGAATTCTTTATTTTTCCAACTTTTTGGAATAATTTTTTCACAAACTTGCTGGTCACGTACTAAGGTTCGATGCTTTAACTGCTACCGGGGACGGCTCCATATAGTACAGACACACCAATTATACATGGAGGGGGGTCTGGGGGGCTGAAGTTGAGAAATTTTTTTAAATTAACGGCAGAAACGGCATTGAAAAGTTGTATTCCTTTAGCTTTCGCTTTGAATATTTATTGTGCTAGACAGCAACAATTTTATGGCTCACACTGCTTTTTATGATACATGATATGTACAAGAAACGATATTGAACCGTACATATGTATATACTAGCTATACTATACTGTCTTACTAATATTTGCACGCTGTACGTAAATAAATTATACGCAACTGGATAAGCAGAAGTATATATATATATACTTGCAGAAACAATGGAACACCTATATATATATAATCATGTCGCAATGCAGAAAACAATTATACAACGGAGGGGGGTCTGGGGGGCGGAGCCCTCCAGAAGTTGAGAAATTTTTTAAATTAACGGCAGAAACGGCATTGAAAAGTTGTATATATTCCTTTAGCTTTCGTATTGAATATTTCTTGGGTTGTATGGCAACTATTTTTAGGCTCTGAGCTCTGACTGCTTTTATTATTATATATACAAGAGATAAACAAGAAATCATATTGAATAATACTAGCTTCAGAAAACATATGTATAGTTAAATACGAATAAATACTAGCTATTTACGAATATTCGCACGCAGTACGAAAATAAATTATACGCAACTGTATAAGTAGAAGCATTAAGACTTAGGAGAATAAAACACCCATAACCATGTTGATGCAGAAATGCAGACAACCATTCTAAGCCATTGAAAACAGGCGGGGGTCTGGGGGCGGCAGCCCCCAGTTAAAAGCTAGAGCTTTTTTAAAACTTAAAGACTTGAAAACTATTTTTTCAGAGCACTTTTTCTAAAAATTTTCGAAAATTTGGCTGTGTATTTTGTTGTGTAAATTAGTTTTTCACTGTGTAAATTAATTTTTTTTGTGTAAATACACAGTATTTTACACAAAAAAAACCCTGTAAAGCTGAAACCTCAAAAGGTCTGGGAAAGAGTGGACAGGACATATATAGATAATATCTATGGCCAAGGCCACTAGTCCCAAATGGGCTGGTCAGTGGGTCACATTTTCAAGAATTTTCGCGCCTTCGGCGCGAAATTTATTAGTCTGTTGCTTAATTTACGCTTATTTTTCCATTTTCAACCTTGTTTTCAATTATTTTTCAACTTCTGGTGGGCTTCGCCCTCAGACCCCCAATTTTTTGAGGTCCGCCCCCCCCCCTGAAAAAATTTCGCATGTGCGCCACTCCTGGCTTATCCCTTGGCAATTTTTTATGGGGGGGGGGCTTCATGGGGGGGGCCCCCCCATCGATGGGGGGGGCTCACCCAAAATGGGGGGGGCATATTTTAGAAATTTTTTTCGAATTTTTGTGGGTTTTTTGCGTACTAACTGCTAAAAATCGCTAAAAAATGACTAATTTTAGGTGTTTTTTAAGCTAAAATAGCGAAAATTTAGTCAAAAATCCGGCGAAGCCGGAAAATTTTTTGAGAATTTAGGGTAAAAATGGTAAAATTTGGCAATTTTTGGGGTTATGGGGGGGGGAGGTCGGGATTTATGGGGGGGGGGGGGCTTTTCATGGGGGGGGGGGCTCCGCGAATGGGGGGGGGAGGTCGCCGAATGGGGGCGGCCCCCCCCACCCCCCCCCCACTAGGGATAAGCCCCCCAGATCGACTTTTTTCGACCCAACCCCCTTTTTTGCCAGATCCCCCTCTCTACTTTTTTCAAACCACCACCCCCACTCTTTTCGCCAGCCACACCTATGTGGGTGGTCCACAATTTCGTGGGCAATAGAATTCCCCTGCATCTCCCCGCCCTCCTGGCTACGCCCTACGCGCCTGGTACCACTTCACCGTCTGGAGGGTCAGGTGTTAAGGGGGGGATGGGGGGCGGCCTCAACCAAAATGAAAAATTTTGGCGCCCCCCCCGATTTAATTTTACCACCCCCCAGATTTTTGGCCAAAAATGGCAAAAAATCGAAAAAATTTAGGGGTTTTGGCCAACTTTGGCCGACACCCCCACCCTTCGTCGGAACCCCCCCCCCTCCCCAAATGTTTTTCCAAGCCACACCTATGTAGTGGGAGAAGGTTAAGGTGGCCGAAAATTTTGGAGGGGGGCATACCAGCCCAAGGCACTTATAAAGATGGAGAGGGGACAAAAATTTTGCCTTGGTGTCCCCCCTTATGTATGGTTCGAAAAAATTTTATCTCCGATTTGGCTGAAAAGGTGCCCAAAGCCCAAGGGTAAATCGAGGTCGCTGGGGGTGGTTTGGGTTGGGTTGGGGCTGGGGGAGGTAAAAAAAGGGTGCCCCACAACCCAAATCCCCGTTACACCTGAGAAAAATGCAAAAATTTTCGAAATTTTTTAAAAATTTGAAAAATGGCTAGAAATCAGCTGTAAATAGCTTTTAAAAAGTACTATACTGACATTTTTTAGGGTTTTGAGACGGGGGGGCGTTCCCAGGGGATAAATATACCTAAATTTTTTAGCGCAGAATTAGCATTTTTAAGGTAAACACGTAAAAGTAGCGGTTTTTAAGCTTAAAATGAACATATATATGTATATATATATCATAGGGGTCGCGGCAGCGACCCCTATAATATGTGTCAAAAGTCCCTGGAGACACCGTAAAATAAGCTGCGCAGAGGCTGCGCAAAATCCTGCGCAGATCCTGCACAGATTTCATGCGCAAATTGTAGAGCACATCGAGTTTAGTATGTGTGCGAAGTTTCAGCCCCGTATCACTTTCCGTTAAAAAGTTGCGCCCCGGACCGGTTATGGCGGCGATGTTTTTTTTCCGGTTTCTCCTATTTAATGGTCGTATTGTCCTGACTTTCCGCCTCTTTCACGTAATCTGCAGCGGAGGCCGGACCTAAAGGGGTATAGGGTCTGGTAGTACCCCATGCGCCATTTAAGAATCGCTACTTTTTTGCGCCGCAGGTGCGCCACAGCGCCGCAGCGGCGCCGCAAAGTCGGCTCAGAGCGAAAAGTGACCATTTTTGTGGTCGCTGCGCAGCTCGAACGTTAAGAGCTGGAGCCGATTTCTTTTTTATATTCAGAAACTACATATATTGAACTAACTAAATAGCTAAGTCTCGTTTCTCTATCACTTCCCATGCGACCACAGTGGCCGGTCAAAAATGGTGAAAATTCGAAAAATGAAAAATCGAAATTTCTCGCTGTGTATTCAACTTAGAAAGCTCAATTCTTTCATACAAAGGTTTTCTGGCACGGCGAATTGATTCCCATAAGCAGTTTTGCCGTCGGACCCACCCATGTTGCTGGGCTGGTTCCACTTTGCTGTCGGGAGGGTCAAGTCGGTACCGACTTCCAAGAACACCATATAGGACTGTGCATAGCCTCTCAAAACTTTGTCTATAGGGGTTTTCTGGTGCGCCCAGCTCATTTCCGGTGTCCGTTTTGCCGTCCGACCCACCCATTTTGCTGGGCTGGTTCCACTTTGCTGTCGGGAGGGTTAAGTCGGTACCGACTTCCAAGAACACCATATAGGACTGTGCATGGCCTCTCAAAACTTTGTCCATAGAGGTTTTCTGGTGCGCCCAGCTCATTCCTGGTGTCCGTTTTGCCGTCCGACCCACCCACTTTGGTGGACTGGCTCCACTTTGCCGTTTGAAGGGTAAATCGGGTAGGGGGTCAAGTGGTCAAAAATAAAATTTTTCAAAAGTAGTCAAATTTGGTACCAAATGAAAGCCCTAAGTGAGCTGAACAACTTTTGTCATAGAATTGCATGCTCAAAGTGGCTGTAGAGTGCTGTGGTAGAGTGGGGTTGGGGACTTAGGCGATTTTGGGTCAAAAATTAAAATTTTCAAAAGTGGTCAAATTTGGTACCAAATGAAAGCCAGCATCGAACTGAGCAACTTTGTCATAGAAGTGCGTACCTAAAGTGGCTGTAGAGGCCTGTGGTGGGGTGGGATGGGGACTTAGGCAATTTTGGGTCAAAAATTAAAATTTTCAAAAGTGGTCAAATTTCGAGTCAAATGAATGCCCGCATCGAACTGAATAACTTTCGCCATAGAACCACCCACCCAAACTTGCTGTGTCTGATTTATATACTTGCTTTCTCAACCGGAATTTAAACGACAGACATAGGCCCAACACACATATTATCCCCTTTTGTGCGGAGCATTTTTGTTACTTGTATATATATATATATATAATTTCATAAATTCGCTAAAGTTGAGAAAATTTTTGTAAAGTTGACCTGAAAAATTTAATTTTTTTGGAATGGAATGAATGGAATCGAAACAAGGAGATAATCTATTCTGAACGAAAACTACTACATTAAATGTTGTGTTTGTACCAGATTTTCATGACCTGTTAAAATTTATAAAAATTGAGCTACGTATATATATACTTTCTGACTTCAAGGCCCCGGCCTCGTTACCGGGGCCGCAGTTTGTCTCCGTTCCGGCTCCTGCCCTGGTAGTGGCATCCCAAGGTTTTTTAGGCCAGGGCCTAAATTGATGAGTCGATGGCCTAAAGAATTTTGGCCGTTGAGGCCATGTGGCCTAAATTTTTCAACGAAAACCCAGTTAAGTTTTATTAATTTATAAGTAAAAACAGAAATTTTCTAAAAATTGAGGTGCGAATTCCTACGCTTTTTACTTGTATTTCTGGGCTGCGCCAGCCGCCAGCTATTATAAACAACAAATTAGGCTTATTTAGGCATAAATTTGGCATTTTTCAAGTCCTATTTTCGTACGCCAGAATGCCCGTCAGCCACTCCACATTTATATAATGCTCGCAACGAGATGACGGTAACAATTGATATGGGCCAGGGGGTTTGGAGTAAGCTCACTCAATCAAAACAATCCTCAGCTGGACCGCCGCTCTTTCTCGACGAAGACTCCAGCGAGGCCCCCGGCCCACATTATTTCGAAAATTTTTGCGTTTCTCCGCACTGGCGGATCCAGGATTTGGCGACGGGGGGGGGGGCGGTGAAATGTTTTCGTCGTGGGGCCAGGGGGGCGGAGCCCCCCAGAAGTTGAAGAAATTTTTTGTTTTTGCAATAACATCGCTCTTCGGATCTTGAATTCTTTTTATACTGAAGAACTGAGAAAATTTTTTAAAATTGTTGACATTTTTATGCAAAAATGGCAAGTTTCTCCAAAAAATCGAATACATTTTAAGCTTTTTCTTCATAAATGCAATAAAATATAGATGATAGTATATAGATATAGGTATATAGATGATTCGCGCCGAAGGCGCGAAATTTTTTGGTTTTGTGCCCTTTTTCCTCTTTCTCTCCTTTCTCTTTCTTTCTCTCATCCCTGGCTTATCCCTAGTGGGGGGGGGGGGGCCGCCCCCCATTCGGCGACCTCCCCCCCCCCATTCGAGGAGCCCCCCCCCCATGAAAAGCCCCCCCCCATAAATCCCGACCTCCCCCCCCATAACCCCAAAAATTGCCAAATTTTACCATTTTTACCCTAAATTCTCAAAAAATTTTCCGGCTTCGCCGGATTTTTGACTAAATTTTCGCTATTTTAGCTTAAAAAACACCTAAAATTAGTCATTTTTTAGCGATTTTTAGCAGTTAGTACGAAAAAAACCCACAAAAATTCGAAAAAATTTCTAAAATATGCTCCCCATTTTGGGTGAGCCCCCCCCCATCGATGGGGGGGGGGTCCCCCATGAAGCCCCCCCCATAAAAAATTGCCAAGGGATAAGCCAGCTCATCCGCCCCTGTTTCTACGTGTAAAATACGTATCATAGGGGTCGCGGTAGCGACCCCTATAATATGAGTGAAAATGGTCGAATGACCGTGTAAAACAAG
>JASAND010017817.1:0-36181 GCA_030248195.1 Trissonchulus latispiculum
TGTTGGAAATTAAAGATGAAATGAAATATGAAAGTTCAAGAAGATTTAAACCGCTATCTATTAAATTATATAATTATTCTTTTACAGAACTTTACGAAAAGGGAGATATGTTTCACTACTGTTTTTATAGTTGCTTATGAATGAAAAGAGCGAGGTTGTTAGGCTCTTATATATCCAAGTTAAGTTATCCATATACAATTCTCCACATCTGCTGGTAGCAGAGCTATTTCTGCTATAATTCTATGTTGCTATTGATACGGACCTTCGTCCTCTTATTGGTCAACCTTCCTCCAACCATGAGTGACTCTTCTATTGACAGTATACCCTGCTCTATATGCCAGAACACCATCCCTGAGTCGATTCAATGCGACCAGTGTGAATCTTTGTGGTGTTTACACTGTGTCAATGCCAAAGCCAGTGGCTCCCTGACCGAGGACTTATACGAGGCCCTTCGGACCCTGGGACGACCGTTTTCGTGGAACTGCGGTAACTGCTCTCCGATGACTTTAACTCAATATTTATTGGTCGATGGTATCTTTTCCAGAGACGAATTGATAAACCTTTATCACTGTGATCCGACATCCCTGCAGGTTCGTCTCTTCCATGCCGTGTCAAGCCCTCCTTCTACTCCATCAAACCCTGCGGTTAGTCCGGCTACGCAGGAACTGACAGAGACTCTTGCGGCTCTACCACCCTCCCTGAACCGTCCTCCAACCCCGGTACCCCAACAAGCGCCATCTTCCCCTGCTCCATCACAAGGACCAGCGGACCCCATGCAACTTCTGCTGCTCCTAATTCAGCGTCAGGATTCCCAAAGGCAAGAAGACGATCGTCGTCGCCGGGAAGATCTAGAAAGGATCGAAAATCAGAGAAGAGATGATATGGCTACCATGCGACTCTTACTACAACAGATGGCCACCAACACTGCTACAACTACTGCTTCAGATCGTACTGTAAGTGGCTCTGATGCCCACACAAGTGGTAACCACAATAATTTAAGAACCAGTAAATTACCAAAACTACATCTGCCATGTTTTTCTGGAAACCGCTTAGAGTGGGGGAACTTTTGGGAGTCTTTTGATGTGAATGTAAACTCTCGCTCTGACCTTCAAGACAAACAAAAAATAGACTATTTACTACAATGCCTGAAAGGACCGGCTTATGATAAAGTCAAAGGGTTCGGGTTGCAAGGGGATTGCTATCCGGCAGCCCTTGCCACTCTCCAGAAAGCCTACGGCGATGTAAATGATATTAAAATGGACCACTGGAAGGCTCTAGGTAATATTCAACCGGTTAAAGATAACCTATCAAATTTGGAAAAATTTATTGACGACGTCAGAGCACTTTCCATATCCCTAAACCGCCTAGGAGTAGAACACCCAGTTTTAAACGCCTACGTTCCACTGCTGCTGCAGAAGCTACCTTCAGAGCTGTACAGAAATGCATCCCAAATTGCTATGCTTAAGGACCAAAACCTCACGAATTGGTCACTATCAGATTTCTTAGATACTCTTGAAAAAATTTCAAAATGGAAAGATAAAGACAAGGATATGCTAAAAAAGCCCAAGAAAACAGAAACCACCGATAGTGAGCCAAATAGAGAATTTAAAGAGCCCACACCACCTGCAGCAACAGTAACGTTTCTACAATCAACCACACAACCATCGTCTACAACTAAAAACACCCTAGCCTGCATATTTTGTGATGGTAAAGGTCACTACAGTGACAACTGCAAACAAGTCACGGGAATCGAAGAACGAATACAAAAAGCTAAAGCGGGGAGATACTGTTTCAAATGTCTAGGGAAGGGGCACAACGCTAACAAATGCAAGCGACAGAAGTCGTGTTACTATTGTAAAGCCTCTACCCACAACTCAGCTTTCTGCCGCAAGCGCAACACAACCCCCAGTCAGGTTTCTACCCATCTAGCTAGTCAACAAGAAGTCGCCTCCGCAGAATCTAACCCAGACTGGTCGGGACAGGAAGATCCGAGCAGTACACTACAAGTCCATTTGGCTTCCTCCAATAAAAAAGATGGCATTATCATGTCATCATTTCCATGTTCTGTGCAAAGTCAAACCAAAAGCACTCCTGTCACCATTCAAGTATATCTAGATTCAGGTGCACGCTTCTCCTGCATTAATAAAGCTGTGGCCAATCGGTTAAATCTAATCCCTTTAAAGCAAGTAATCCTTGAAACGGCTAGATTCAACTCTAGAAGCACAGAAAAGGTAAAGGCTGAGGTCGTAGAGTTCCGGCTTTTTGGGCCCCCGTGGATATTCCCTGGAAATCTGCGCCTACTCCATTCCAAATATGACACCGTCGTTGCCACTATACCCAGTAGACTTTGACAATCCGACCTTGCAATACTTGAAGTCTCAAAACCCTTTGAATCTACCACCCCAGAAGGCAACCGAGGTTCCAATTGATCTAATAATAGGAATGGACTATTGGCATCAAGTTATGGGCCCGCAAGCTGTCACAAAGGTGATACCAATAGGTCCATCAATGGCTATCTATCACACTCCACTGGGCACTATACTATCAGGCAACTATACAACATCAATACTACGTGGTGACACCGCAAGCACAATTCCTATGTTTTTCTGCAGTACCAAGATAGATGATGATAGTGGCCTAGACCTCCAGCGCTTTTGGGACCTAGAATCGGTAGGAATCCACAAACAAGAAACTGGGGACTCAGAGAAGACACAATTCTACAACAATTTCAAAAGAACGGTCATCAAGCAGGATGGCCGCTACTATGTTCGATGGCCTTGGAAGACAGATACCCCACTCATAGCAGACAATTACGCTAAGGCAAGACAACGTCTCCAGAAGACACTACGGACACTAGCTCCAAATGCAGGTGATACCAAAAACCTAGATGCCTACAATACTATAATAGAGGATCAGCTATCCAAAGGGATCATAGAAAAGGTGCAAAAGGATGAAGTTACCGGTCTTGTGGTACATTATATACCACACTTCCCGGTCATTCGCTCTGACAGAAGAACAACGAAGGTTCGAATTGTCTATGATGCCAGCGCCAAGACCCCACATGGTGGACCTTCGCTGAATGACCTCATTTTCATTGGGGAAAACTATTTGAAGAATCTAGTTGGCCTACTACTACGATTTAGAAGATGTGCCATAGCCATAACGGCGGATATAGAAAAGGCCTTCCTGCAAGTAGGGTTGCAGGAGGTTGACAGAGATAGTGTGCGATTCCTCTGGTTATGAAATCCGTCTGATCCTACCCTGGACAACAACATTGAAACCTACAGATTTACCCGGATCCCGTTTGGTGTCGTGGCATCACCATTCCTTCTTGGCGCAGCAATCCATCATCATCTGGACCTGAATCCCGGGAGTCTTGCGAATCAAGTCCGAGAAAACATCTATATGGACAACATATTTTTTGGAGCTAACACTACTGAGCAAGCCTATGATCACTACCGTCAAGCGAAGACTCTGTTTGCGGATGCGTCCATGAACTTGCGGGAGTGGACTTCAAATGATTTTGCCTTCATCAACCTGCTGCCACCTCAAGACAAGGTCACTGATACGGAAGTGAAAGTCCTCGGACTGTTATGGAACACATCGAAAGATACGTTCTCTGCGAAAGCCGTTCCACCGTTTGAAGAATGCATCACCAAACGCCAGATTTTGAGACACCTAGCAAAGCTCTTCGATCCGCTAGGTTACTTCAACCCTGTAACGATTAAAGGCAAAATTCTACTTCAGAATCTATGGCAAGCTAAAGTCTCCTGGGATGAACAACTGACACAACCCTTCAAAGAGATATGGAAAGATATTTCCGGTTCCATCACGGAGGTGTCCACGATTCAGATTCCAAGGCAAATCCCTCTTACCCCAACTACCCCGTGTCAGCTCATCTGCTTCGCGGACGCAAGTCCACTTGCGTACGCTGCTACCATTTATGTATATCAGTCCGACCCAATCATGGTGAGACTACTGTTCACTAAGTGTAGAGTAGCACCTATAAAGCCAAGTACAACCCTCCCACGTCTTGAGTTACTTGCTGTACTCACAGGCGTTCGAGTTCTGTCATTTCTGGAAACTCAGCTCCACCACAGAATAGAGAAAAAGTACGTCTTTAGTGACTCCCAAATTGCGCTGCAGTGGGTCACTAACGACAAACCATTGGATGCCTATGTTGCAAGAAGAGTTGAAGAAATACGGCAGGCAGAAAATACAAGATTTGGGCATGTGTCATCAAGTGACAACCCAGCTGACCTAGCAACGAGGGGAATCGGCCACAAAGGGAAGACTTTCGCCCCAGACTCTTTGTGGTTCAAGGGTCCTAAATGGCTCCACGAGAGTAAATCCAGCTGGCCTGTTACCTACTTCGAGCCAAAGTCATCTAATCTAGCCATATTCGTACAGTCAGCTAAAGATCAAGACGAATCCAACACGACAAAGTCAACATGCGACAACAGCAACAACGGTGTTTTCGGTCTCCGTCCTGAAAACTACACCAATATCTCGAAGCTTCTGCGCGTGACTTCCTACTGCCAGCGTTTTCTAAACGCTTGCAAGCGGCTAGCAAATCCATGCACTCTCTTCATAACCGCTGATGAAATGAAAGCTGCAAAGTATCTATGGATCAAGTCTATTCAGGCAAGATTCAACACAGAAAAGAAGCTTTTGAGGAGCAACAAACTCAACCAGCTAATTAAACAACTAGATTTGTTCCTAAAGGATGGGATTCTACGATGTGGGGGTAGACTCTCTAACGCTCCCTTGACCTACAATGCCAAATTCCCTACTTTATTACCTAAAGACCATGCATTCACCAGGCTTATAATTGAAGAAGCTCATCGGGCTGTCCATCACTTCGGACCAAAGACAACACTCTCCCATGTTCGCAGGTCTTACTGGATTCCTCAGGGGCTTTCCACAGTGAAGAAAGTACTACGTTCCTGTCTACTATGTCAGAAAACGGAGGGCGGCCCAATGAAACCACCAAAGATGGGACCAATCCCAAAAGAGCGCCTGACCCCTTCAGCTGCTTTCACTCACTCCGGAGTTGACTACATTGGACCGCTCTACGTGAAGTCCCACAAAGGTTCACCATACCAGAAACGATGGATCTGTATCTTCACCTGCTTTACCACAAGAGCAGTGCATTTGGAAATTGTACCAGACTGCACTACTGAGTCAGCCCTGAACGCTATCCGAAGATTTATTTCCAGACGGGGAACTCCAGCCAGCTTCCTCTCTGATAATGCCAAATACTTCAAGTCAGCTTCAGATATGTTAGCTGCCATCTGGGGGAAGAGTATATTACAAGAATCCAAAGAAAAGCTCGAGACCTTCTTCGCAGAAAGGCAAATATCTTGGAAGTTCATACCAGAATCCTCTCCGTGGTACGGCGGATTTTACGAACGCCTATTCGGCCTTGTAAAGAGAGCCCTCAGAAAGTCACTATGGAAGACTGTTGTCGCAGACGATGCTCTGATCACAGTTGCCTGTGAGATAGAGGCGACATTGAATTGCCGTCCACTTTTCAACCTGGCTAATGGATTTAAAGACATCAACGTGTTAACTCCGGCGGACTTTATAGCGGCGTCTACTAGACTTAACCTACCGCCACCTGAAGAAACCAGCGAGGACCCGGACTACTCTCCGGACACATCGTCCAAAGCAAATCTTCTCAAGCACTACTCCGTTACTCGGAAGAGATTGGATCAGTTCTGGAAAATATGGAGTAGCCACTACCTGCAGGAACTGAGAGCAGCCCATTCTCACTATTTCAAGACAAAGAAAGGCGAAAAGAACTGGATGCCAGCCGTGGGCCAGGTTTATCTGATAAAGTCTAACAACCCACGTAACACGTGGAAACTGGCTAGACTTTTGGAACTTTTACCCTCCTCGGATGGTGCTCATCGATTCGCCAAAATCCAGATGGCGAACGGGACTATTTCTCGGCGGGGGATCAAAGACTTGATTCCTCTGGAAATGAGCGATGGTGGCTTTCACAATGGGCGGCCGGAGGATGTTGGAAATTAAAGATGAAATGAAATATGAAAGTCCAAGAAGATTTAAACCGCTATCTATTAAATTATATAATTATTCTTTTACAGAACTTTACGAAAAGGGAGATAATGTTTCACTACTGTTTTTATAGTTGCTTATGAATGAAAAGAGCGAGTTTGTTAGGCTCTTATATACCCAAGTTAATCCAAGTTAAGTTATCCATATACAATTCTCCACAGGTTTAGGATTTGAAGTTTATTTATTTCATTTTGGATATAGTAGTACATACTTTACATAATGTAAAAGTTATAAAATGCTGATCTTATTTAAACACACAATCTTAACTCCATGTCAACAACAATATAATCTTTTAACACCCGAATTTCTTCAGAACTAAAGCTTGGAATTTGATCATTACCGGTTTGCTTAACTAAATTAACCGGTCGGCATTTTTAAACTTTCGAAACTTTCATTGCAGAAAAACAACTAACTTAATTTTAGGTGCAAGGCTTGCTTCTTAGGTGGAATCTATTATCTTGTTAAATCTCGACGCTGGATGTGCACGAATAGGGAGCTGTTACAGTTCAAAATTTTAAATATTTTCATTGTCGTCGGAAAGCTATCGAAATTCAGCTGATATTGAAGTATTCCACTAAAATTTGGTCGTGGTTCAAAAAAGGAGCAAATTCTCAGACTAATAACCGGTAATTGACCAGTCCACGGTGAACAAATTTCGAAAATCACCTCTTGGACAATATGCCAATATGCCATTAAAGGGTTAAAGATAAAACGCAAATAATATGTATAGCAGTAAATTTTTGATTTCTCAATTAGTTTTCTTGGCCGTTTTGTCGACAGAATTGCCAAAAAGGATATACATAACTGATCTTTAATCACTGAGTGGAGAACCAACTGAAATCAATTTTCTAATTTTAGTTTAGTTTCTCATCATATTCTCATCTTGTCCGAAATTTGCTGCTTACCCATTAATTTCTTCACATTACAGCATAATGATTAATCATTCTTTTCTTTACGTTTATCCCGAACAAACAAACAAACAGAATTTGGATTATTGTTGTTAATATTAGATTACAGAGGAGCGTTTCTGCTTACCCACCTGTGTGCAAAACGTTTCAGCAAAAAGGGAAAGCAAAAACCACAAAGTAACCACAAACTGTTATGTATTTTTTCTATTCACCAGGTAGAAGAGAGGTCGGTCTCATGGTAAGTCTCAGGTAAGATTGATCGTTCTGCGACGCGATTGCGAAACTACTTAATTTAGCCAATGAAAAAAGAAGCTTGAGAAAAGCCATCCAATCAGATTCCTTTGTAGTTTCGTAATCGGAAGTCTCCCTGGTCACTGTTGCCCCTTAGCTCTATATTGTTCTAAAAGTTCAATTATTATTGCAATTTTGTTTTCAAAATGTATTTCAGCGCTGATTGGCTGAGAGCTTTGCTTAAAAAATTCTTGGCTTTGATTTATGAGGTCGCCATTTATTCAGCGCCTTGGATTTTTCGGAAGATTTTTGACTTCTTCGTTTCTGGAGCTGCAGGAATTACTGTAGATGTCGTCATCAAGTTGATTCTTGAGTTAATCGAACTTGTAAAGGACTTTTTCTTTGGATCCAAGGTAATCTAGCTTCATGTTTCTTAACTCACTTGTTTTGGTTAGGGATGTGCTTAGGATTATCATAAATTGGCATTGATCAGATCAATAGGTTTCGCAACTATATAGGTGCCACTGTTTGTCAGTGTTACTGAGGGGTGGGGTCTTTTGGCGGATTCTCTATCTTTGATTTTGCTCATTTGCACAGTTTGTCTTTGTGGTCTCCCTCCACGGGTCCGTGAAACAAGTATGACGCTGCTTCTGTCATTTTCTGATTTCTGCAGTTCTTCGTAGAGGACCCCGCCAGCCACATGTTAAAAAGAAAGAAAACTTAACGTCAAAATTTGGTTTGCCGAAAATTCAGGTACAGAATTTCATATATAAGCCAAACCAAGTGCACATAATATCATGAGTCTGCCTCTGCATGTAGGAGTGTGGTAGCTGGCAAGGTCACTTTTATCAGCTGCATATATGCTGCTTGTATCATGGACTCTTCGTGCTTGTTCTGTTGTAATATCGGTGGGGGAGAGGGAGCGGTAATCAAAACAAGCCCCCTTTGGTGGGGGGACCAATGGGGGGGGTAGCCCAGGAGAGCTAGATTTGCCTGAATTTGACTGGCTCACCCCCTCCCCAAAACTTGCCCTCCTGCACATGTCTGTTTGTGACCCATGAGCATGACCGAAACGTAACTTCACTTTTAGAAATGTTCCAGTAGAAACTACAGGAATCAGTTTTGTAGATGATAAATTCAAAACATGCTTTTGTAGAAAATACAGGTTAAGGGGGGGTCCAAATTTTGGTCATTTTTTCGACTTCCTCTGATCTCGCTGATTTTTACGTATTTTATAGTCCAAACGGTATATTTTAACGCGTTTTTAATATTAAAGTTGTAAGTCGTCCGGTTGTTGCGTAATTTTACCTCAAAGTTGAGGTCTCATGTGTTAAACATAGGAAACCTAAAAAGTTTCACTTTTTTGGAGTAGTGTCAAAAATCTCGAAACTGGGCATTGCTAACCAACCTTGTCTGGTATCATAAGAAAGGCCTGGATAAGTTTCGTGATTTGTTGGTATTAGAATTTTGATTTATGCTTCTAAAGTTTTTTAATTAATTTTTGAACATTTAAAATTTGAAGCCATTTTAAAAGCCGGTCAAATTTTAAATATTCAAAAATTGATTAAAAAATTTTCAAGACCTAAATCAAAATTCTAATTCCAACAAATCACAGGCCTTATCCAGGCCTTTCTAATGTTACCAGACAAGGCAGGTTCGCAATGCCCAATTTCGAGATTTTTTGACACTAGTCCAAAAAGTGAAGCTTTTCAAGTTTCCTATGTTCAACATATAAGACCTCAACTTTGAGGTGAAATTACGCAACAACCGTACGACTTTATTAAAAAATCGTTAAAATATACCGTTTGGACCATAAAATATATACATAAAAATCAGCGAGATTGGAGAAAGTCGAAAAAATGACCAAAATTTGGACCCCCCTTAAGTCTTGTAATTTCTTCAGGACATCGTTGGAACTGTTGTTGACCGGCCGGGTAGAAAACGGCCAGCCGGCGGCCGGCCGTTGACCGGCCGCCCAAGAGGTGCCAGGGAACGGCCGGCCGACGAAAATTTCGGCCGGTCAACAACGGTAGTTTCTACAGGATATACTTTAGTAGAATGCATTACAAGTTTGACTATTATTCAATAAAATGAAACCTATAGTTTTCACTGGTTTAGAGGTTTATTACTCGATACGCTGATAACGCCAAGCTAACGAAAGCATCTAGGCTAAAGCTGAGGTTTTAAATGCCACAATAATATATCGTTAATAATGTAAGCCTCGTTGTGTTAAAGGTTTATCATAGTGCTGTATTAACGTAGCATCAAGAGTGCATTAAGACTGTGACAAGAGTCGCACTCTTAGTTATTATCTACTCTTGGTAGCATTTATGAGCCAAGTGCCGAAATCGCCATGGTACTGTATCCGGGTAGGGATTCATAATACGCGGCCGGGCCGGCTTTTATATAGTTTCCGGCCAGGCCGGATTTAATACAGTTTTGGCTCAAGTTCGATAAGTTCAGTTCGAATTTTTGATTAATAATTTGGTTTACATTATTTTAAAGTTTTTATTTTAAAATTTGAAATCCTGAAATTGTGTTCCGTTCCAGAAAATAGAACCCTGCTCCTGATTCTGTTCCTGTCTTAGGACCCCCCCGATAGGGTTGCGCCGGGGCCGTGTAACGGGGCCGGGGCCCGGGCCGGGCCGGGGCCAGGCCGGCCCCGTTTCGGCCCCGCCCCGCAAAATTTCTTAACCGGCCGGCCCCGGTCCGGCCCCGGTGCCTGTGGGGCCCGGGCCCGTTACACGGCCCCGGCGGCCCCGTGGGCCCCGACGGCCCCGTTAGCCCCGGCGGCCCCGTGGGCCCCGTCGGGCCGTCAGGACGTATATAACATACTTTATTATATATTTTCTGCTGTGCATATGGCTATTTCTTGGCGTATGAAGTAGTGATATTTCAGGCAGCCTTTTTATTTCAGTTTCAGGCGGTTGCTCGTCGGAATTTCAGATTCAAATTCAGTTTCAGTTTCAGGACTAATTTTATCTGATTTTCAGTTACCGTTTCAGGTCTCATTTTATTTGATTTTCAGTTTCAGGCGGTTGCTCATAGGAACTTCAAATTCAGATTCAGTTTCAGGTCTCATCCAAATAAATTTCAGTTTCAGTTTCAGTTTTAGGTGCTGAAACTGAAATACGTACTGACTGAAAATATTTTCAGTTTCAGTTTCAGGTGCTGAAACATCACTGGTATATGTAGCACAGCACACAATTCTCTGTAACGTAACGTTGTGCCAGCCACAGATGGACGCGGGACGAAATTTTTCGGCCCGCCCCTCCGGCCCCGAACTAAATTTGCTTGTTCCGTCCCGCGGAATCTCGTAGTCCCGCAAATTTGATAAATCCTATCCCGCAAAATCCCGCATCATTTTGTAATTATTTAATTACTTAAAATTAATAATAATTCAGTAATTTTTGTAAACTTTCGAAATACAAAAAACTTTCTGTTTTACAATGCTTCACGTTCCCTATTTTCTGTTAGTTATTTTGAATGTATAATTAGATATTTAAATAAATTACCATTATTGCTAAATAAATTAATTTAAATAAAATATAATACCTAATATATGCTATTAAATTTAGACTTAGAGATATTCCAGTTTTTTGATCGAACCAGAAGCTTTTTGTTTTCATTTCAGCAAGGTTTGCTTAGAAACGTTGATAGGTAGGAAAGTTAAAGTTCGTCTCTGATCTATTTAGAAAACTAATCTCAATTCCGTTTGTTGATATTTCGTTAGTTTTATAAGTCCAATATGAGTTAATGTCGCAAGATAATGTTGTATTGTAAAGAAATCAAAGCTTATACTGCAAACTTATTTTGAACTATTGACAAATTAAAATTAGAAAACCAATTTTAGATTATTATTTTGCGCGAAACGATCGCGAAATGATTGACTTGCACTAGTTATTTCTTTTGATATCGAACTGAAATTATTTTTAAATACCTAAGTAAAGGTTTCTGATTTCTTAGCAGGCGCTAGTCTTTCCTTCCCTTAGCATACAAAATGACAAAGTAGCACAATTACAGTATTTGGTTCAGCAATACAAGCTACGTTCTTCCTACTTCATTCCAAATTATGGAAAAGCCAAACATTTATTGTAATTTCATGATTCGCCTGTCAAACGCAAACTACTTAATTCCCTAGTGCACCTATGTGTAGCTCAAAAGCAACACTGGTGCTCAAAACTCCGCAACCGCTTAGATTGCGGACAGGCAAAGAAAGACTGCGTGTAGGCTGTCAGTTCTGCTGCTTAAATATTGTATGAACCTAATTTACATAATTTGAGCACAAAAACATTGCCTAAGCTGTGCTGACTTCTGAATAGAGAAATGACTCATAATGTACTAAACATAGGATCCGAATGAGGCATAAAGACTGCCAGTGTGAGGTATATTGCCAATACTCATGCAAAGGGGTAAGCAAAAGGCTGTTAAATGGAGTCTGGGGACGCTGGGGCCGTCGGGGCCGTGTAACAGGGCCGGGGCCGGGGCCGGGGCCATGTAACGGGGCCGGGGCTTGGGGCCGGGGCCCGGCCCCGCACTTTGGGAAGGCCCCGGCCCCGTAATTTTGCTAACGGCGCAACCCGACCCCCCGATCCTATTCCTGAAATTATACCCCTGTTCCCGATTCTGCTCCTAAAATTCGACTCCCGTTCATGTTCCTGGAATTGATACGGTTTCTG
Source organism: Trissonchulus latispiculum (assembly GCA_030248195.1). Lineage (NCBI taxonomy): Eukaryota > Metazoa > Nematoda > Enoplea > Enoplida > Ironidae > Trissonchulus > Trissonchulus latispiculum. Next base: position 11,900 of record JASAND010017817.1, read on the forward strand.
AAATTAGACCCGTTCTTTTGCTGATTTTATATTCCGGTTCCTGTTTCTGTTTCTGATTTTAGACCTAAAAGAGGAGCCCTCTAGTGGCTTACTCTTCTTCTTATAAATCAATGATACCAACAGTAGATGATAGGAAGAGTATGACACGGAACTCTTCCTAGTGTAACTGGCCTGTCAGATGCTCGGCACATTAAGGCCGAAATCTCGGGGGGGGGGTAACGGTTAACACTGTTAACCATGTGTTTATATGCGTTTGAACTAAAAGGAATCTGATTAGCTAATTCCCTACCTTATGTCAAAATTACGTGTATAAGGTGACCCCCCCCCCGAGATCTCGGGGGGGGGCTCAGTTTAGCGTTGTTAGGCATGTGTTTATATGCGTTTGAACTGAAATGTATTTGATTAGTTACTTAAGGCCAGTCTACACCACCAAACTTTCGCCAAACCAAACCTCGACCAAACTCAAGTTTGGCGAAAGTTTGGTGGAAGTTTGATAGTGTAAACATACACCAAACGTCCACCAAACTTCCGCCAAACTACCACCAAACTGCCAAACTGAGTTTGGTCCCATAGCAATTTTCACCAAACGTTTGGTGAAACTGACCAATCTGAATCTACCAAAAAGTCACATGCCTGTACTTGCATAAATATTTTTATTAATGCATTGTTTCCGTACTTCGTCACCTTTTTATTTTGTACTATTTATTAGTGTTGTTTCCTTAGCCGTCGTTTCGTTTCAGTTTCAGTTTTAGTCCCCAATCTGAAATTCTTTCAATTTAAGTTTCAGTCGGCCGCCAAAAATAATTTGATTCATCAGTTGGTATCTCAATTTCAGTTTCAGGTCGCTTCCTCCAATTAACTCACTTTTGCCAGTTAATAGAAGCAATGTTAAAGGAACCGTTTAATTTTCCAATCGTTTACAGTTTGCTTAGTTACCAATTAATTAATTAATTAATTAATTGCAAATTACCAGAGAAACATCTGCGGAGGAGAAGCCCCTTTACGCTCAGACCACCTATGACAAAACCACGTTAATACTGACCAATGTCTGAACAAAAAACGTTAAACTAGGTTTAAATTTCGGTTTAAGTCCGCATATTCTCTTTAATTTCATTGGGTCCCTCCTAAAGTTTGGTGAATGTTTGGAGAAAGTTTGGCCAAACGGAGTCTCTGGTAGTATAAACACAAAGTTTGCCAAACGTTTTTCACCAAACTTGAGTTTGGCCAAGGTTTGGTTTGGCGGAAGTTTGGTGGTGTAAACTGGCCTTTAGCTACCGTAACCCTCACCAGTGCATTTCAATAGCAGCAGCTAAGCAGCCAATGAAATGCATTTCAAATCAAACGCATATAAACACACGCCTAACAACGCTAAGCTGAGCCCTCGAGATCTCGGGGGGGGGCCACCTTATACATGTAATTTTGACTTAAGGTAGGGATTAGCCAATCAGATTCATTTTAGTTCAAGTGCATATAAACACATGGTTAACTGTTTTAACCGTTACCCCCCCCCGAGATGTCGGCCTCACTGTGCCGAGCTTCTGACGGGTAGTGTTTTCGACCGGCCGAGCAGCGGGGGGCGGGCCGCCGGCCGGCGGCTTTTCGGCCGGCGGCCGGCCGTTGGCCGGCGGCTGGCCGCCGGCCTATCACAAATATTTGTAGTTAACACTGCAATTTGAACAGAGCTACGAATATTAACAAAACAAATTGAAGATTGAAGGTGAACTTTATCCAAGTAGATCAGGTAAAAATTATTTTCATTGTCTTTGTAATGCATAATTTAAATATTTAGCAATTTTCTGGCTCAGACACTCAAAAATATGTGAACCACCGGCCAGCCGGCGGCCGGCCGGCCGGTGGCCGCCGGCCACGAAATTTGTCGGCGGCCGGCGGCCGGCCGCGGCCGGTTCCACCCGGCCGTTCTAAAACACTACTGACAGGCCAATTACACTAGGAAGAGTCCCGTGACATAGTCTTCCTATCATTTACTCTTGATTATACACTCCTGGTGGGACGGTGTATACCTTACTAGTGTTGGGTCTGTCTAAAAAGCGGAAGCAGAAACGGAAATGAAAGCGGAAGTGGGGTCTAAAACGCGGAAATAATAACGGAAACGCGGTCTGAAATGTGGAAACGGAATTTAGTCTAAAAATCGGAATGCAAAATATGTCTAAAATGCGGAAACCGAAAAATGGTCTAAAAAAAGCGGAAGCGGAAAAGTTTAGTGTGTTCCAGGTATTTCTCTCGCTTGACGGCAGTGTGTTACAATTCGAGGATCCAACGAAAACCTTATTTCGTTGGCATTCTGCCAGCAACGTGTTAAGCGTATTCAGTGCTTTGATTAAAAGAAATAGAAATTTCATATAAAATGAATGTATATGTATATGAAAGTAAACGTAAAATAAGTTGAAAAATATATATCTGTTGAAACCTGTTCGTATGTATTAACAAATGTTTGGACGTTTAATTAATAATAATGTATAGGAATAATTTAATTAAATTAAATGATTTTATTAAACATGTAAGACTAATCAATAGAAATATCAGAAATAAAAATGGAATTGGAAACATTTTAATTTAGCATATAAAAAATTTTATTGCAGGATACAAGATCAATCCATGAATGAGTTTAAATCGAATATATATATATATCAGTTATGGAAAGATTATCTCAACTGGCCTTCTAACGGCAACCATTTCTAAACTTATGTTCTTTTTAGTTTTTACCTAAGTCCAACTACAGTTTACTGGTAAAAATTACATTTTGGACAAACAGAACTTTATACACAGAGCGATGATTCGATTCTAGTTAGATTTTAAGATTTTACCTGGAAATCGTTGCCCATGAAATGTCCTTTACTTACTTAAGGGGGGGTCCTTTTTTGGTCAATTTTTCGACCATCTCCGATTTCGCTCATTTTCACATATAATGATCTTTGAGTGGGATATTTTAACGAGTTTTCAAATTAAACTCGTATCTCTTACGGTTGTTGAGTTAATTCACCTCAAAGTCGAGGTCCGCATGTGTTAAACATAGGAAACAGAAAAAGTGGTGATTTTATTCTTGCGCCAAAAAGATCTCTCGACAAACAGTTGTAATCCTGCATAATTTTATATTTATAATGTAGCTATAATCATCAACTGCGGTACGCTGGAAGTAGAATTTTGATTTAGGTCCCTAAAATTTTTAAATAATTTTTTATTTATCGAAAACATTGGAAAATCGTCAAAATTCAACGTTTTTTGCAGCTGAAAAGTGGGGTCTGGAAAGAATTGCAAATTACTCTAATTCAGAGGCCTAAATAAAAATTCTAACTCCAGGGTTCCGTAGTACTTGAATTGACGGTTCCACTGATACCAATGGTTTCATTGTATGTTTTTCCAGTTTCGAGATCTTTTTGGCGCAAAAATGGGCATTTTTAGCAAAATTTTTAAAATTTCGGTTTTTTCGAATACTTGGCTAAATTCCGACAACAGTATGGTCCTAAACTGCCTATTTTCTATTCCAACTTGTGTATTCATGTCTTCGGATCTATTTGCAGCATGAATTATGCTGATAGCTGCGTCCAGTACTTCTCAGCGTGCCAAACGCGACCCTCGAACCCCGAATTTCACAAAACAGCGATTTTTAAAATTTTTCAAAAGATGGCATATTATACATCAATCGAAAGCGCTCATTGCAGGGATGAATTCTTCTCATAGAACTACGGGCCGGAAATTCTTCTATTTTAAGTTAACCGCTGTTATATGTTTCATTACATCAGGAGGAACAAGGGCCATGTTTCTCCGAGAAATTCTTTAGAGAAGCTTCTGATCAAGCCCATCCGGCTGAAAACTGTACGAAAACGCTTTTCTTAATAGTTTTTAAAGGTGTATAACAAAATAAGCTAAAAACATAGAGTTGATTTGCGAAAATCTGCCTCAGCTGGCTGCAGCACCCTTGTGCTCGCGCTCATATTCAAACTGCACGCAGTTGATGGCTCGTAACTTACGGAGAACTGAACAAAACAACTCAAAATTTAAACTTGATATGCACGACATATGTGGCTAACTTATGTGTGAAAACGAGCGAAATCCGTCGCCTAAAAATTTTTCATGATGGACCCCCTCCCTTAATAACTATTTATATATTTGTTTATTCAATTACTATTATTCATTAAATTATTATTATTATTATAAATTATTCATTAAATATTTCAAGACATAGGATTTAGCTTTTAGCATTTGGTTTTTGATTCCACAAACTAGACCGTAATTCTATTTATTTATTCACATGTGTGACCAGTTTCCATTTTCTGCTACTCTTTTTGGACCCTGATTCCGTTTCCGCCTTTAGACCCGCTTTCCATTTCCGTTTCCGCGTTTGAAACCGTGTTTCCGCTTTTATTTCCGTTTTTTAGACCCCGATTCCGTTTCCGTTTCCGCTTCCGCTTTTTAGACAAACCCCTAGTGTTTCCTCAATAACTCTGCGAGAGCATCGGTCAGCATTGTGAACGATGAAATTAAAGTTTTCTCAGGAATTCCTCTTGTCTGATTTGTTTTATTTATTCTTTCAGATGTAATGATCTTTTTGCTGTTCCAGAATGGATAAACAATGAAGTAAAGACAGACATTTCAAAGAACCTAGTTTAAAACCTTAAAATGTACATACTGCTGTAATTGTATAATGTTATTGTTTTTGAATATAATGTGAGGAAAGTGTTGAATTAAAGTATCATTGTGTTAGGTTTGTGTTCACAATCCAAGGCTGGAAGTTGGAAAGGTAACATATTTACCAGCTGGAAATTGAGCGCGAAACCCCATCTCAAGCTAATAGCTTTTATAGCAACTAATTCATTATTTGATTTAGTCTTTCATTCCCTTCCGTGAGAATTAACATTTGCTCCAAGCCAGCAAACATTTGATTTTAAAAAGCAATGGGCTCTTTGGAGTTCATTTACAAAAATTGTTCATTTTCAAAAATTGTCGGATTAGCGCTTACGTTAACATAAAAATCTATTTTCCGACAATTTTGTTTACCTCTCGGTTAGTCAGTGATTTAGTGACTTCTATTCTTTACTGCATATGATTAATGTTGATTCAAAATAGAAATTACGCAAAAATTACTTGATAATTACAAATTAATGCTTAACATGGATGCCTCGGGCCAACTAAGGATAACGGATAGCTTGATAGCAGCCTATGGGATAGCTGTTGGAAGACGATCACGCGTCGGATAATTAGCCCCTATGAGATCTTTCGATCGACGGCCTTAGTTTGATTTTACGGCTTGCATAGTTCAAGAGATGGTGGATTATTTGATTTCTGCAAAAATGACAAGTTTTCGACCACAAAACTAGAAAATCGGCTATATCTCACAGTAGAGAAAAGCTAGAACGTAGCTTTAAAAAGCAAAAATATGAAGCTCAACGAGGTCTATAGAATGAATATAGTCATAGCTGTATAGCTGCTGTCAGACTTTCAGAAATTGGAAAAAACCGCCGTGACCGGAAATCTCGAATTTTTGAATGGGGATTGCGCAGAGGGTGTTAGAACGCTAAAAGAACCTATTTCGGAAATTTTCGTCAAATTTCATCTTGATTTACGCCGCCAACCAACAATATGTACCCAAAAGGAATCACCTCACCTTAAATACTAGCCGTATGCAAAATTTGAATAATCCAGTGCTTCATTTGCGACCTACACACCAGGGATAAGTTAAATTTTCAAAACGGTGCTATTCATTGACGGCTGAATGAAATTAACTCAAATTTTGCATAAATGTATAAATAAACCTAACGCAGGGGCTATTTTTTCAGTTTCTGGATTTATGCAATTTTGAGAATTTTATTAATGTTCAAAAACTTTGAAAATCAATATTTCACGGAAAAAATTGCCCCTGCGTACCTTTCTAATACCTTAATAATAAAAAAGTGAAGTCGAAAGGGCCAAATTCACCCAGTGACAACACTACGTTAACCTGCAGATAGTTTACGACTAACAAAATTTATCAGGGTTATACCTATGTTGAGAAATCAAGTTCAGACTGATTATGCAATTATCACAATTTAACAATTTGTAAAGAAAATGAAAAAATTAGGAAGAACTTTTAGCCACGTATTGAGATCGTTGTTACAAATTCGTTGTCAGTCATAATAACCAAAAAGGCTCTCATCAGATTCGAACGAAATTGGACTCGATTGAAAAAGCATATTCGAAACATGTGGAAAACTCATTTCTGGAAAATTGTGATCGGAAAACTAGCTAATGACAGGTTTTCAAACCAGATTTAAAGCCGGAACGTTAGCGCTAAAACACCAAGTTTCATGGGCTGGCCAGTCGTCATAATAAAGCCCTCTTCTGTAATTGTTACCTACTTAAAATCATTAGTGTACATAGCGGTATTGGAGGATGTGAGAAATAGTAATTCAAGAAGTTTCAGTCCGTATTCAGTTTACTAGCCGGAATTATAGACAGCCCTGGTGTTGCTGACTGGGTTCGCAACAGCAGAAGCTGACTGCAGTGCAAGTAGTCATAATAAACTCTGATCTATTGACGCTAAAATTGTAAAAGTTATATTGGTGAATAGAGGAAGGCTCTAAGTTAAGGGAAATAGATTTTTAGAAGGATCTGTTGAAAACTTTCACCTAAACTAGTCCCTAAAGTTGACCCTCCTTTCTGCAGAAACTCTCGCCAACTTGTCTATAGTCTGGACCTGTAAAGTTTATAACTTAATTATTTGTAATTGTGAAACACTACCTAATATTGTTTAATAATTGTGTACGTACTTATAAATTGTAGTTTAATCCGTAATTGTTGCTTTGCATATAAATAATTGTACAGAAGTTAGTTATTGTGGGCTGTGGGTGGAAATATGATTGCCTTTTTTACAGTAGAATTAAAGGGATTGTTTTGTGACAAAAGGGAATCCTGTACTAAATTAGTTTGGAGCTGTGTCGTAATTGTTTGTACTTGTTGTGTTTGTATTGATCATGTGTATTAGTGAATCCGTTCACCATTAATTGAGGTTGAGATTAGTTAAATTTTTAACCTCTTCAATTTTGCAGCATCAAGTATACGGGGTTTATTCACAGGTCCCTTCCGATGAGTTGTGTGAGTGTGTAATGTGCAGCCTGAGTGTCTATGCATGGACGTATGTGAGGTTCCCCGCCTTTTTACACGTCACAAAAACAACGCTAGTTCTCCCTCACTAAGAAGTAACGCATGTAGGTTAGACAGAGGGGAACCCCTCTAAAATTAAGACACAAGTCACCCCTAAAAGAAAGAAATAGAGAAGTTAGCGATTAATATTAACAAACATGATATATTAGGACTCTAGCTAAGTTTAAACTAGGTAGAACTTCATTTAGCTTAGGTACGGCTCTATTTCATCTTGGGCTTCTAGGCCCCCCTGTTCGTATTACGATTCTTCTAGTTCTCCTCCTTCTTTCTCGTTTTCCTAGTCCGCCTGTCGGTCTGCCTTTGGACTCTTCATCTGTTTTGCAAACAATATCAGAAGCTATAGAAATGGATTTCAGGACAAAGGTGCTTCAGAACAAAAACGTAATAAAAGTTTATGGCCCAGGATTTAGGGTACTCTGGGCCACTCGAAAAACGGCCTTTGGGCCATAAAAAGTTACGTAACCTGAGTGATAAATTGCTCAGGTGCAAATTCAAAGGAAAGCAAGAAAAACACTCGCAAGGAGGCGGAGTCCTCCCTTTCGAACCAGCCAATGACAAACTGCGATCATGAAAGCGACCAATCATCGAATGATGATTGCGATGAGGGACAAAGTTAACCTGAGAGCAAAATTTTAAAATCCAGTCAGTCTGTGATTCGGGGTTAGTGACGAACGGTCGTCTCTCTTTCTCGTCCGTGGGTAAAACGCTGGGGGGAAAGAGAATCACAGACACCCCCTGAGTTGTTCTATGTGAGTGTGTGAGTGACGCCGTTCCGGATCACCCCTGGACCTTCGCTTTCTGCCGTTGATCCTGTCGCCTGTGCTGCTCTATCCGGCCATTCCTAATCATTTCGGCCTTCACAGTCAGTTTTCTAGTGCTTGACCTAAAAGACGGCTTCAGTTTCAGCGACGTTCAGATTCTTTCCTGTGATTAGCAGTGCTGCTGAGAGCCAGCCATTGGCTTAGGGACGCACACCGACTGACTTAGGACTGACTTAGGACACCGACTGACTTAGAATATTGGGAATCGGAGTTGGGGTTGGATGGTAACGGATGGACTGTTTAACTTCTAAGGTTTAACTTTTAGTCTTTGTTGTCAAAAATGTTTGCCACTTTTCTGTCTCAACTTATCTGTTCTTTGACCTGCTCTGTTTCTGTCAGACCTGCTCAAATTCTCTCTCTTTAAAGTTCAAGCAAAGTTTAAAAGTTTACAGGTCGTCCTCTTAGCAGAGGATAGAATAGTTATTGGTTTTCTGCTGGTGCGTATTGCTGGTAACTATTCGTGACCGGGAACGGGTGGACTTGTGCACACTTTTCAGGTACATATAGGGAGCATATAGGGAACTTCCCCCCCTCGACCCCGGAAAACCAGATCATTGTGTGACTGCGAATCGCTTCGCAGTCTGCGAAACAAGTACGTGTGGCAACCACTGGGCTAAAATACTAATCTCACCAAAATTTTCTTAGGTTTCAGCTCTAGTTCTTCTGCTAGGTTTCGGAGTAGGGACCTGTGACTGATTCTAGCTTTGGATTTAGTGGTTAGGCGGTGAACGGATTCCTCTTGTATCAGTTCTTGCAATAGATTTGTAGTGTACTTGATCTTGTGTGCGTGTGGTTCAGTATTAAGGTAATTTGATACAGTAAATAATTAATTAGGATCAGAACTTAAGTCGTTGTAACTGATACTAGGTTGGATAGGAAACCGCTGAGTCGACGATATCTGGAAAAATAGATTAGTCTGGAGCCCATCGAGTTTCTCTACGGTGACGCTGACGACGAAGGAAATCTTAGTGATATGAGTGAGCCTGAGAACCAACTGAATCTGCCATTTCATCAGTATCCTGAGTGCCACAATCAGTACAGCTTTAGCATACTCTTCCTAGTTCACGAGGGTAGTTCTCTAGTTGAGCCTGAGCATTCGGAGGTCACGTTCGATTGCAACTGTTCTCAGCCGTGGGATCGTGCTGAGATTGATGCTTGGACTGTTGATAGTGAGCCCGAAGGAAGCCCTCATACGGAGCCTTGGTCTTGCATTTTCGAGTGTGACGGTTGTTCCGACTTTAAGGTTCTATTTGTTTGTGCAGTAACCCCTGGTACCGATCCGTGGGTGGCAGTTAAGCATCGTAACGGTCCCCTTGATAACTACTTCCCCTGAGGCACTAGTGAACTCACGTACCCAACAGGCGGACCGTCTGGATTAGGTTAGACCCACATTAGGCTAGCTTGATCCTTAGACCTAAGAGTAGATCCCAGCATCTTCTCGCTGTCTGCCTCTGTGTAGCAACGAATTTTGAGCCCTTGGATTTCAGCCACTTTGTTACAAATTTCAGGTAGAAAAATTGTAATCTGAATTTTTCGTGCTCAGTCGCAGAACCATGCCCCTTTCAGGGGTCATCTTGATGCTTTGACATACCCAGTGGGAATGGTCAACGTCCTTTGCCATATATTCAACCACCTGTAACTTTTGGTAGAAACCACGTACAGAAGAGATATGCGCATCATTGCAAAGCTCTTTTTATGCTCTTTCACCAAGTGCATTCAAATCTATCACATGTAGTTTTCGTAAAATTTCAATTTTTTATTCGTAATGGTAGCTAGCCAACCACGTTTTCCCAGCTGCCGAAATTGTGTCAAAACATGCCCCGTTAACCGAAGTAACTTCAGTTGGGATTTCTTTAAAATTGAGCAATCGGTCCAAAGCAAAATTGAGAAACGGATTGGCTTTAAAAATTTGTTAAAAACATTTGACGAAGGATTTAATGTAGTCAAGTAAAAACTTGAGATAGCTTTTAACAAGGATCCCTCTAGAAGGGGCATGATTCTGCAAGTCGAGCATAAAAATCACCAGAAACTAGAAGAAACTGTAATTGTGTTTAGTCAATGCAATTGGAATTAACCAGAAAATTCATTATATAACGTGTTTATTAGTTCCGTTTTTTGTTTTTTTATATAGCACTAACAGAAAGTCCGATCCTCTCTGTTCAATTCAGAAAAAAGCTTTCAAAGTATTCAAGAAGAATTCCACTATCTACTTCACAACTTCACTGTGAACATCCACAATGAACACAATTCCCTTCTAGCAGATACTTTGCCTTGCGTGAAGCTGGACCTTACAACGCTTTCCTCCCACCTTTTTAGCTACTCACTGCCTGTAGATAATTAGCTAAGAAAGTGTTTTGTTGTTTTTGGTAGTTTCGTTCGATCGGAACTACTGCAAACATAGATCACACGCCTACAAAGGCAAGGCACAACCTAAGCGCAGCTTGTCAGGCTGGACAGTGAGCCCGAAGGAAGCCCTCATACGGAGCCTTGGTCTTGCATTTTCGAGTGTGACGGTTGTTCCGACTTTAAGGTTCTATTTGTTTGTGCAGTAACCCCTGGTACCGATCCGTGGGTGGCAGTTAAGCATCGTAACTGTCCCCTTGATAACTACTTCCCCTGAGGCACTAGTGAACTCACGTACCCAACAGGCGGACCGTCTGGATTAGGTTAGACCCACACTAGGCTAGCTTGATCCTTAGACCTAAGAGTAGATCCCAGCATCTTCTCGCTGTCTGCCTCTGTGTAGCAACGAATTTTGAGCCCTTGGATTTCAGCCACTTTGTTACAAATTTCAGGTAGAAAAATTGTAATCTGAATTTTTCGTGCTCAGTCGCAGAACCATGCCCCTTTCAGGGGTTATCTTGATGCTTTGACATACCCAGTGGGAATGGCCAACGTCCTTTGCCATATATTCAACCACCTGTAACTTTTGGTAGAAACCACGTACAGAAGAGATATGAACATCATTGCAAAGCTCTTTTTATGCTCTTTCACCAAGTGCATTCAAATCTATCACATGGAGTTTTCGTAAAATTTCAATTTTTTATACGTAATGGTAGCTAGCCAACCACGTTTTCCCAGCTGCCGAAATTGTGTCAAAACATGCCCCGTTAACCGAAGTAACTTCAGTTGGGATTTCTTTAAAATTTAGCAATCGGTCCAAAGCAAAATTGAGAAACGGATTGGCTTTAAAAATTTGTTAAAAACATTTGACGAAGGATTTAATGTAGTCAAGTAAAAACTTGAGATAGCTTTTAACAAGGATCCCTCTAAAACTATCTACTTCACAACTTCACTGTGAACATCCACAATGAACACAATTCCCTTCTTGCAGATACTTTGCCTTGCATGAAGCTGGACCTTACAACGCTTTCCTCCCACCTTTTTAGCTATTCACTGCCTGTAGATAATTAGCTAAGAAAGTGTTTTGTTGTTTTTGGTAGTTTCGTTCGATCGGAACTACTGCAAACATAGATCACACGCCTACAAAGGCAAGGCACAACCTAAACGCAGCTTGTCAGGCTGGACGTGTAATGGTGACTGATCAGAACATTCACCAATCTAATTTGCATAAACACAACAATAAACACAACTTGCTAAATCAGTGATGCTCATAAATGATGAGGGTGTATGTGTGTAAGTGCACACTATCAACAACAAGAAGCATGTACCAAAACCATTGCAGAAGAGGGGGTAAAAATCAAAACTTAATTTAACACTCTCGCTGCCACGTGGTTTTTGGAAATCCGGCCCCGCATGCCAAATCTATATCTCGTTACTTACACATCTCCAGAAAGCCATCTCGGCACTGTTCTACTCGAAATTTTGAGCTGATTTCAATTCCGTTGCCAGAATGCCATCGCCCAAATAAGGGCGATGGCGTGCTGCTAATTACGAACTATCTGAGTGCCAATCGCCCAGTAGTGGGCGATGGCTGATATTAGCACTCTCGCTGCCAATCGCCCACATATGGGCGATGGCCGGTGTGGCATAGCATGCCATCGCCCATATATGGGCGATAAGCAGACATATTTTCAATTGAGTAGAAATCTAACTGGCATGGTAATAATGAAATGAAATACCACTTTGGCGTGCTAGTAAGGCCCGTAGATTCGTACTTTTGGACTTTTAGCTAATCTCGGTTGATATTGCGTGCTCAAACTTTCTACTTCTAGAAGATGATTCAAACGCACAGAAATCGCTTACGCTGTAAATAGAGACAGCACAAATTATGGAACAGTTAAAAATATAGCAGAACAATGAAATTTCTGAACTTTTTGATGTCCCATTTTCAAATCGAAATTCAAGTTCCAAGTTGCAGTAATGTGGAATTTGGACAGGAAACTAAACTCAGAAATAACGCTCAGGATGACGAATATACACGCGATTAGGATACTTACTTTCTCTGAAACTGTTAGCTTCATTTTATATTCCCCAATCAAGCAGATATTAGAAATTTCACCATGTCCAAGACCAATTCGGTTCGGTTGGATCGGACAAAAGCATATAAATAAAAATTTTGGTTAACAGAGATCCCACAACTCATGAAGTATTTCAACCCTGTTTGTTATGATTCTGCCACATCTGTAGCCAGCTTTACTCGTACGAATGATCTAATCCCTTCACTATAGATAAAATCGACAATAGAAGGCAAAATTTCACTTGAAATCCATAAGCAGAGCAAAGAATCTAAGATAAAATCTCAGAAAGATAGTATATAGCGTCCTAGCACGCTTCCATTTTCATGTTTTGCTTCAATGCCTAGGCGGTAGTGGTGAATCTGACGCCCAGTTACGGAAAATGGCAATTTCCTTAAGCATATTCGAGCCAGAATTACAAAGCCGAAACAGAATATAATGCGTAATTAAGAGGAACAATTTCCCCGTTGGTTAAAAAAAACTAGCGGACGCTATGCTAGCACAATCCTATAAAGCGTAAGCAGATTTCTTGTTGAGAGAGGAGCGCCTGTAACGTTAAGCGAAGCCAAATTCCATGTAAATAGTTATACCTCTAGGCAGAACAAAAAACTGCTAGCTTTTAAAAACTGATAACTTTATTAAACGCAGCTATGTGCTTGGCTTGCAGAACCACTAAAGCCGGAGGGGGAGGAGCTAACGTAGTTTCCTATCCATATAGGTGTGTTGGCGTTGGGGGGGGGGGGGGGGTGGGGGGGACCCCTCCCCCCAAATGGAGGGGGTCGCAGACCCTCCCCCCTAAAAAATTTTTTCTACCCCTTCCCCCAAATCGGCCTTCGGCCGACCCCCCCCCTAAAAATTTTGGCACTTATTTAGATGGGGGGCGATTTTTTCGCCTTGGTCCCCCCTTATGGTTCGAAAAAATTTTTTGTCTCCGATTTGGCTGAGAAGTTGCCCTTAGGGTAAATCGAGGTCGCTGATTTCAAAAATCGAATCGAGAGATCGATCCGATCGATCGATCGATCAGTAGAATCGATCGATCAAAATCGATCAAAAAATTTTTTGTCTCCGATTTTCGCGAAAAGTCGCCCCTAGGGTAATTCGGGGCCGCTGATTCTGAATCTGCAGTCGAAATTTCGATCCGAGCTGCCAAAATCGAGTTATTGTCGAATTTTTGAAAAATCGATGAAAATCGATTTTTGCGGGCGGACGATCGATTTTTATGAAATTTCGAGTGCAGATTCGGAATCAGCGGCCCCGAATTACCCTAGGGGTGACTTTTCGCGAAAATCGGAGACAAAAAATTTTTTGATCGATTTTGATCGATCGATTCTACTGATTCGATTCTCTCGATTCGATTTTTGAAATCAGCGACCTCGATTTACCCTAAGGGCAACTTCTCAGCCAAATCGGAGACAAAAAATTTTTTCGAACCATAAGGGGGGACCAAGGCCAAAAAATCGCCCCCCCCCCCCCCATCTAAATAAGTGCCAAAATTTTCAACCCCCTACCCGGATTTTTGCAAGTTTTTAGCCAAAAATTCGAAAATTTTCAAAAAATTAGCGAAAAATTGCTAAAATTCGCCTTATTACCTTAAGAATCGCTAAAAATTGCTGAAAATTGAGAAAAATTTTCAGTTTTTTAGCGAAAAACCGATTTTTCGCCGACCCCCCCCTCGAAAATTTTTCTTACCCCTCCCCCCAAATCGACTTTTTCGCGACCCTCCCCCCTCCCCCTTTTTTGCCAAACCCCCACCCTACTTTTTTCAAACCCCCACCCCAACTTTTTTCGCCAGCCACACCTATGTTCCTATCCCCCGTATCTCCCTCCAAATTTTTTGCCAACTGTTACTGTACCCCCCACCCAGAATTTTTGACATATCCTTCCGCAACTTTCGGCTGCACCCCCGACCCCTCCCAGCGATTTTTGGACCCAAAAAGTTATAGCTAATTTGACCGAAAAATGGTCATTTTTTGAAACATGTTTCTAAGAGATTTTGACTTAAAATCGTTTGAAAACGGTGCAAAAACGCCTAAAATATTAAAAACAGGCCTTTTGTGAAGAAAAAGGCTACATTACAGAAAATTTCGAATTTTTTGGCGATTTTCGACATTTCTAGGTCCGAATTCTGGGGGGGGGGCATAGTTTCCCTGGATCGATGGAACTTTGGGTCTACTGAGGGGGCAGTAGCGGCGCCAGGATTTTTTGAAGGGAGAGGTGCCCGACCCAAAAATCCGGCTACCTGTTTTTAAGAAATCCAAAATTTTTGCCAAATTTTAACAAATTTTATATACGTTCATTTTCCAAAAAATTTCTCAAATTTTAGCAAAAATTTTTCGATGTTTAGCAAACATTTTAATTTTTAATTTTTAATTTTTAATTTTAAACAGCCGAGTTTTTTTAAAAAATTTCGGGGTCGGGGCCAGGCTCCGGTGCATCCCTAATTTTTTACTTGGTTTGGACCCAATTTTAGGGTGGATGGGGTCTGGCCTCTGTGGGGGGATCTCACAGCAGGGGGTAACCTGTAGCCTGGTACACCTATGGCCCCACCCATTTTTCGGTTCCCCCCCCACTTCACCCCTCCCCCCTCCCCTCCATTACAAAACCCTAAAAATGCCAGCAGACATTTATGTCCCGAAACCGAAATATACGTATAATAGGTTCCCTCATTGGGTCTGGGACCTGCGGGGTATTTTTGAAAAGTTTGTGGTCGACTCAGGAATAATGAGGTCCCCGAAACCTTTCCAGAATTTGGAATCGGAATCTAAAAACCCAACAATGCAGTGTTGTTTTTATCCCAATTTTTTCCAAAAACAAAGCTTGTTTTTCACGTCTGATACCGATTTTACACAAAGCGACTTTAAGCCGGCTGCCGAAATTTCAAAAATGTTCCAAAATGACCATTTTTATGAAAATTTAGCTTTTAGCCAAAGTTTGGGGTTGTCGGACCTCCAAAAAGTGCTGAGGGTTCTAGCTCTAGGGTAGTTGAAAATTGGGGAGGCACAGGCGAACGCGAAAGCGGGGGGGTATAATGGGGTCAAAAATTCTTGGAGGGGTCAAATTGGGCGAGGGTTCCTTTCCAACCTCCTACTCCAAAGGAAACTTACGTATTTATGGCTCGCCGTTGTTTGACGAATGAAAGTGCTTGACTTTACCTAAAAACTGGAAAATGTTTCCAGTTTTTGTTTCCAAAAGGTCGCCACGCATCCCTTAGCTTTGGCTGGGAGTAGTTCACCAACACAATCTCCCTCCGAACGGATGCCCCCGTTTTTATGTAATCAGGCACCCATGTCGTTATGCGTTTGTTGTGTACTTAGCGTAATGAATTATGTATATAGCGTTAGTTGTGTTTAGAGGTTTCTTGTAAAAGTCCGGCTATGTTTTATGCGCAGTTCGTTTTAAGCAAAAAAGGCCCTCTGGCCAAGATCTGGCTGGCTGCACATTGGGAAAAGAAGCTGACCAAAACCCACGTTTATGAAACTAACATTAACCAAGCGGTAGAAAGTATTCTGGAGCCACAGGTTGGTTGTTTCATCACTTTCGTTGATAATTATATACTGCGCGTACATGTGGCAGATGCCACGCGCGTAAAACATTAATTGTGTTTATTTATTCGTTGACAACATCAATTTCTACTTGCAAAGGTATGAACAAATTGTACTGGCTATGGCCGCCCATTGTGTACATATATACATATTGCAATTTTGGTTATGTATATATATATATATATATATACAAGTAACAAAAATGCTCCGCACAAAAGAGGATAATATGTGTGTGTTGGCTGTATCGTATATATATCCTTTAAATATCCTTTAAATATATATATAATAAATATAAATAGGTATATATATCCTTTAAATTCCGGTTGAAGAAGTAAAGACAAAAGTTTCATGGGCACGTGACGTTATTTGGCACAGCAAATATTGGTGGATGGTTCCATGTCAAAAGTTGCTCAGCTCACTTAGGGCTTTCATTTGATACCAAATTTGACCACTTTTGAAAACTTTCACTTTTGACCCAAAATCGCCTAAGTCCCCACCCCACCCCACCACAGCACTCTACAGCCACTTTGAGCATGCAGTTCTAAGTTGCTCAGCTCGCGTAGGGCTTTCATTTGGTACCAAATTTGACCACTTTTGAAAAATTTTATTTTCGACCACTTGACCCCCCACCCGACTGACCCTTCAAACGGCAAAGTGGAACCAGCCCAGCAAAATAGGTACGTCGGACGGCAAAACGGATACCGGGAATGAGCTGGGCACACCAGAAAACCCCTATAGACAAAGTTTTGAGAGGCCAGGTAGAGCCTACTATGGACCTCCAGGAAGCGGTTTCCGACATGACCCTCCAGACGGCAAAGTGGAACCAGCACAGCAAGATGGATGAGTCCTACGGCAAAAAGGACACCGGGAATGAGCTGGGCGCACCAGAAAACCCCTATAGACAAAGTTTTGAGAGGCCAGGTAAAGCCTACTATGGACCTCCAGGAAGCGGTTTCCGACTTGACCCTCCCGACGGCAAAGTGGAACCAGCCCAGCAAGATGAGTAGGTCTGACGGTAAAACTGACAGGGGGAATCGATTTCCCGTGCCAGAAAACCATTGTATGGAAGATTAGAGCTTTCAAAGTTGAACAGACAGCGAGAAATTTCGATTTTTCATTTTTCGAATTTTCGCCATTTTTGACGGGCCACTGTGGTCGCTAGGGAAGTGATAGAGAAACGCAACCTGGACCGTTAGTTAGTTCAATATATGTAATTTCTGAATATAAAAAGAAATCAGCTCCAGCTCGTAACGTGCGACCTGAGCGACGACCACAAAAATGGTCACTTTTCGCTATGAGCCGACTTTGCGGCGCCACTGCGGCGCTGTGGCGCAGCTGCGGCGCAAAAAAAGTTGTGATTCTTAAATTCTTTAGAGGGTACTACTAGACCCCATAACCCTTTAGGTTGGCCCACCGCTGCAGATCACGTGAAAGCGGCGAACATTATGTACAATACAACCATCAAATAGGAGAAACCAGAAAAAGAAACATCGCCGCCATAACCGGTCCGGGGCGCAACTTTTTAACGGTAAGTGATACGGGGCTGAAACTTCACAGACATACTAAACTCGATGTGCTCTACAATTTGCGCAGCTTCTGCGCAGCTTATTTTACACTGTCTCCAGCCACTTTTCACACATATTATAGGGGTCGCTGCCGCGACCCCTATGATATATATATATATATATATATATATATATATATATATATATACGGTACATTTCACGGATAGAGTGCCAGTTGGAGAAGTTTTAAAAATTGGAGAAATATCGACAACATTGGTGATTTTGGCCAAAGTTGAAGTAAAGTCCAAACAGAATTGGCGAAAAGCCATTGTAAAAACCTTTTTCCTGAATAATTTCATACTTTTTCGCCAATATTGGCGAAAAGTCCGGACTGAGTGGAAGAATAAATTTGCCCAGTCAGTCCGGACTTTTCGCCAATATTGGCGAAAAAGTATGAAATTATTCAGGAAAAAGGTTTTTACAATGGCTTTTCGCCAATTCTGTTTGGACTTTACTTCAACTTTGGCGAAAATCGCCATTAGTTGCGATATTTCTCCAATTGTTAAAACTTCTCCAACTGGCACTCTTTCCGTGAAATGTACCGAAATGTGAAATGTACTATATATATTAGGATTAGTGATGTGCCCCGGAGCTCCGCTCCGACGGAGCTCCAGAGCGGAGCTCCGATTTTCGGTGCTCCGGAGCGGAGCTCCGATTTTCGGTGCTCCGGAGCGGAGCTCCGATTTTCGGTGCTCCGGAGCGGGCTTCTGCTCCGGAGCTCCGGGTATCCGGAGCAGCCTTGTGCAAGCTTTGAAGGTGGTAAGAAAAATTTGAAAGTATGACCTTCCTCTGAACTCTACGATTTCTCCTTACAGCACGTAAGACTATTGAATTTTACATATAGTTGTCGTACTCCTTAAAAATGTTTCCATTTTCCCAAGGCTGCGTTCTTAATATATACTTCTCAAGACGTTTATTTTCTCTGGGGACAATTTAAACTTGTCCATGTTCCAAATATATGAAAGAAAAATTAAATACAACTCTAATATTTAAGAATTCATTCCGTAAAACGTTTTAAATTTCGAACTTGGTATTAATTGTTCCATTAAATATTACATTTCCGTTAAATCTATTCCATGTAAACTTTGAAAAACTGCAGCTGTTTTCTTTGCTTTTTCTTTTCTATCTTTCAGATCAAAATTCTGTTAGCTGAAATTTTATATATTTCAGTTAGGTATTATACATCCTCATGATAAGTTAAATATATACTTAGTGGGTAAATGAAATTTGGTCCACACCCCTCAGATTTGCAATATATATTTTATGCATGAATTTGAAAAGTTTGGTATACATTTGATGAAATTCCTACAAGAAATATTGAGTATTTCATGTGGAATATAATATCTAAATTTGCGAAATTTTGGAAAAAGTGAAACATTAAAGTAAACTGCAGTGTAAACTAACATGGCCTTTTACGTATGTAAACACAGCAGTATACACAATTAATTACGTAACCCAAAAATGCTGTGAAATATTGTTAAAAGCTGAACTTATTTCAAATAAAAAATACAGCGAACAAGTAATTCGTAATGTAGCAAAGAAATCAGCATCTGAAAATAAACAGTTAAACGATAAAACTTTTATTGTATTTTTATTTTATCATAAAAGTATACAGTACAGCGAGTAGGCATGTTTTTTATTGACTAAACTACATTTTTTTAGTTTAAACCGAAATTTTTGCAGTTTTGCCTTCACTAACAGTCGGAGCTCCGGAACTCCGGTGCTCCGACAGCCCGCTCCGGCCGGAGCTCCGGAGCGGGCAAATGTCTCAGCGCACATCACTAATTAGGATATATATATATATTAGGGATCGATCGGATATCCGGATCCGGATCCTGCCGGATATTGCAGATCCGGATCCGGCAGAAAAACCATCCGGATCTTTTTTGCAGTTAACGAACCAAAGGACATTTATTACTGAAACTTAAATATAAATGCCTGGAGTGCTCTAAATTAATTTCTCAGAAGCGATTTTTCGTGCTAAGAGCGTTGCGTTTATTGGGGGCTACCGCCCCCAAACCCCCGTGTATCTTAATATTAAACTGGGCCCGAATAAGTAGACTGATATATATTTTGTTAACTAATTTTTTATGCATATCATGCTAAATGAATGTCCGTATACGTATTTTCCATAATTACGTATGTATTTGTTTATAAATTAGTGTAAATTATATATATAGGTTTCCCTGAATGGTTATTTTAAGACATCTATAGACGAAAAATTTAACAACGTTTTTTCGAACTTCACGAGGAACTGCTGATGCACTCACACGCACACTTACACACAGCCTATGTGACACAGGTATACACGCAAATGTCAAGTGCTTATTGGCTAAGTTCATTCTACGAGAAGTCTTCGAGTTCACGCAGAATAGGGTGGATGGCGAGAGGCGCCTATTCTACCCCAGACGCTGGTTTCAATCATTTTAGGCGCTGACTAGATTCCCTATTCCGCAGCAAAGTGCTGGTTTCAATCATTTTAGGCGCTGGCTAGATTCCCTATTCTGCACCAAAAAGCTGGTTTCAATCATTTTAGGCGCTGGCTAGATTCCCTATTCTGTGCCAAAAAGCTGGTTTCAATAATTTTAGGCGCTGAGCAGACATTAATCTGCACGAAACTATTGGCATTTTTCCGCTTTAGCAGCATTTCCCTATTCTCCCCTTTAGCAATGACCGTTAGGGCATTTTTGTTACTATTTTCTTGTATTTTTCCGCTGTAGATATATACTTACTTTTCGACTTTAATAAGCAACCGGCATTTTCACGGATAAGATGTGTGTAGCAATGTCGGGGAGGCTAGTGGCGCCGAGTGGGTTAGGATCAAATCCAAAATACTTTTATTAGGACCTTTTATGCAAAGTTGTGCCCACAAAAGCGAGTGTTTAACGCAATTTTCTGAATCGCTGACGATGGGCGGGGGAAGTGGCGGCACCGCGTGGGGAAGAATAGAATTCAAAATGGCAGACTGTTTTAAAGGCACTTTTAATGCAAATTTTAGACCGCAAAATCGTTGGTTTTGCGCAGTTTTCTGAATGGCTGGCTGATGATGTGCCGAGGGGGGAATACGGCTGCGCGTAGGGACATAGAAATCTAAATAGCAGGCTCTTTTATGCGAATTTTAGAACGCAAGTGTGTGTTTAACGCAGTTCTTTGATCGGTTGCCGATATTTGAGGTGGCGGCTGCGCCGCGTGGGGTAGGATAGAAATTAAAATAGCAGACTGTTTTAATACCACTTTTTATGCTAATTTGAGACCGCAAAATCGTGAGTTTAGCAGTTTTCTGAATGGCTGGCTGATGATGTGCCGAGGGGAGGGATGCGGCTCCGCGTGGGGACACAGAGATTTAAATAGCAGGCTCTTATATGCGAGTGTTTAATGCAGTTCTCTGATCGGTTGCCGATATTTGGGGGGGGACCTTGGTCAGGGCGCCACAGGCCGCTGGGTCCACTTTGGAGGGGTCCTCCAATGAGAAAAATGTTCCTCTCTCCAAGGGCTTTCATTTGATATCAAAGTTGGAAATTTTTCAAAAAATCGATTTTGGACCGGTCCGGACCCTGGCCAGGGCGCCACAGGCCTCTTGATCAACTTTGGAGGGGTCCTCCAATGAGAAAAAATGTTCGCCTCACCAAGGGCTTTCATTTGATACAAAAGTTGGAAATTTTTTAAAAAATCGATTTTTGACAAGTCCGGACCCTGGTCAGGGCCACAGGCCGCTGGGAACAGTTTGAAGGGGTCCTCCAATGACAAAAAATGTTCGCCTCACCAAAGGCTTTCATTTAATACCAAAGTTGGAAAATTTTCAAAAAATCGATTTTGGACCGGTCCGGACCCTGGCCAGGGCGCCACAGGCCGCTCGGACCACTTTGTAGGGGTGTTCCAATGACAAAAAATGTTCGCCTCACCAAAGGCTTTCATTTAATACCAAAGTTGGAAAATTTTCAAAAAATCGATTTTGGACCGGTCCGGACCCTGGCCAGGGCGCCACAGGCCGCTCGGACCACTTTGTAGGGGTGTTCCAATGACAAAAAATGTTCGCCTCACCAAGGGCTTTCATTGGATATCAATGTCGAAAATTTTTTAAAAAATCGATTTTTGACCATTCCGGACCCTGGTCAGGGCGCCATAGGCCGCTGGGACCACTTTGGAGGGGTCCTCGAATGAGAAAAAATGTTCGCCTCACCAAGGGCTTTCATTTGATACCAAAGTCGAAAATTTAAAAAAAAATCGATTTTTGACCAGTCCGTACCCTGGTCAGGGCGCCACAGGCCGCTGGGACCACTTTGGAGGGGTCCTCCAATGAGAAAAAATGTTCGCCTCACGATGGGCTTTCATTTGATACCAAACATGGCCACTTTTGGAAAAATCGATTTTTGGCCATTGTGGAGCGGTCCGGACCCTGGTCAGGGCGCCACAGGCCACTGGGTCCACTTTGGAGGGGTCTTCCAATGACAAAAAATGTTCGCCTCACGATGGGCTTTCATTTGATACCAAACATGGCCACTTTTGGAAAAATCGAAATTGGCCATTGTGGAGCGGTCCGGACCCTGGTCAGGGCGCCACAGGCCACTGGGTCCACTTTGGAGGGGTCCTCCAATGACAAAAAATGTTCGCCTCACCAAGGGCTTTCATTTGATACCAAACTTGGCCACTTTTAGAAAAATCGATTTTTGGCCATTTTGGGCATGGTCCACGGTCCGGACCCCTGGCCAGGGCGCCACAGGGGTCCGGGCGAAACCTACTATAGTCTATGCTGTAGTGCCCCCGCACCCCACCCCAAATCCCAAATAAGAGAGAGCTGCTCACTGTAGATATTTCTGTAGAAGAGGTTAAAGTTGGAGTTGCGACACGGTAGGGCCCACCACCATCAGGGTGCCCCCCAGCCACATGGATAGGTCCTACAGCGAAACTAATGGGCCGTTTAGATTCACCATATAGGGGTTCCTATTCGAATACGAAACCTCAGCCCCACAGGTGGACAAGGGGGGGAAAGGGGGGGGGGGGAAATTTCCCCCCCCCACGGCGAAGTCGCCCACAAGGGGTCGCGAAATTGCTCCCACAAGGGGTAAGAAAATTGGCCACAAGGGGTAAGAAAATTGCCCAAAAAATAGGTTTTATGACTAAAATTTCCAAAACTTTTCCGGCTTCGCCGGAATTTTCCACTTAAAATTATTATTTTTAGCTAAAAGACGTCCAAAAAAACGTGTTTTAGCTTAAAAATTGCTGTTTTTTGCTAAAAATAGGCTAAAATAGCTTAAAAATCGCTTTCAAAAGTACCCCTAAGAAAAATCGCTCTCACAAGGGGTACCCAAATTTGCTTCCACAAGGGTCAGTGAAATTTGACCTCCCGTTCAGGTATGCTCAGCCCACCAGCTCTTATGTATAGGGCAGCCTACTCCGTAGGCCCAGACCCCCCCTTTTACACGTTAACTAGTGACCCCTGGCCAGGGCGCCACAGGAGGTCTACCAGCAAAACCTCGCTTCGGTCACATGTTCACGTTAGGGTGATGCTATAAATCCAATATGAGCACCGGGCCTTGAGCGCACCTCTCTGTAAACTGATTAATACATTTTCGGACTTAGTTTTTTTCCGGGGGGGGGGTCAAAAATCGAAAAATCCCAAGACGACACAGACCAATGGGGGGGGGTCCAACGGCGAAAAGAAAAATTCGCCCTGAAATGGGGGGGATTCTATCCACAAAAATAGCAAAACTATATAGAAATTTTTTGTCGTCCGACCTCTAGGGTGGGGGGAAAAAGAAATGGAGAGAACAGACGAGCGGCCACAGCACCTAATTTGCATATCTCGAGATTGGCTGGACCGATTCGGCTCAAATTTTCACAGCATGTACCCCTGCCCATAGGCTCTTCACATAGCAAGTTTGAGCCCGATCGGTCCACTCCTCCGTGAGTTATTAAAAAAACAGATTCCAATAAGGCGCACAACGTGCAAATTTCCCTATTCTAGGTAGTGCGCTAACGCGCACTACCTGATTGGTTATCCATATGTATATATATACTCGTATGCTCCTACATGTTTTAATTTTCATTAAAAATTCATTATTAATACTGCTGTGCACTATTATTTCTATGCTATATAACAAGGTTCTGTTTCTGCCATTTTAAGGTAAAAACGTATATAGTTTTTCAGTGTGGGCAGTGATATTGACGAGTTTTGTTGCTAAACAGTGATTTTTGAATATATAACGCAAGAATACATGATAACTGTAATTTTACAATGCGTACAATAACGCGCAACCTAAAAAGTAACAAAATTTGGATGGCCTAAATTTTTTGGGTGATGGCCTAAAAATTTCAGTCGTTGAGGCCATTTGGCCTAAACAGCGGCGCCCAAAAAAATTCACAGAATTCAGTTCCAAGCTAGTGGACATTTTGCCGAATTTTCGAGAACTGAACTCGGGACTGCAGGTTGGATTTGCCGGACATTCGTTCTATTACGAGATTTGTTCGAGCTCACCAGAGAGCTCTCAGAATGATACCCGTATTGCTGGGTATTGGAGAAAATTTTTAAAATCCGGAAAATGCGGTTTTCGCGAATTCGCAGGAACTGTGTGCATTTTCACGAGTTCGTTCTATTACAAAGTTGTTCAGCTTCGGTAAGAGCTTTCGAATGATACCCATCTTGCAGGGTATTGGAGGAAATTCTTAAAATCCGGTAATTTAGAGGACCCGGAATTCCGGAAATTGGGTGCATTTTCGTGAAAAGCTTTCTAAGAGCTAAAAATGTGTAGCTGGACCCAGCCCTATTCGACTGTAGAGA
>JASAND010017819.1:0-11102 GCA_030248195.1 Trissonchulus latispiculum
TGTGCCCCCCGATACCCAAAGTTCCAGGGAAACTATGCTTTTTGACACTTATGTAGATACAGATAGGGGGGGGACAAAAATTTTGCCTTGGTCGGTCCCCCCTTATATATGTATATGTAGATGGTTCGAAAAAATTTTTTGTCTCCGATTTGGCTGAAAAGTTGCCCCAAGGGCATGGGTGTAACGGGGATTTGGGTTGGGGGGCCCTCCCCCGGAATTTTGGGGGCCTCCCTATTTAGAGCACCCCCACGACCCCCCCAAACCTCCCCCAATAATTTCTATTTTTATGTCAAAAATCGCATTTTCAGCCATTGCTAATGCAAAAAAAACATTCAACTATGAAGTAATTTTGATATTAGACAGGGGTTTTAAACTCGAAAAATTGATTGCCAACATGTTTCTAAGTCTAAAATAAGGTCAATATTAAGCCAGAAAGTCTATGAAACCGTTAAAAACGTGTATTTCTCGCAATAATGAACGCTGTAAGAATTTTTGGACTTTTGGACTTTTTGAAAATTTTGCAGAATTTACGCTAAAAATACCCAATTTTTGGCCAATTTTCGTGCCTTCTGAGACGCCCCCCCCCCCCCCCCCCCCCCCCCCCCCCCAGTTGGGGGGCAGAGGACCCCAAAATTTTGGGAGTTTGTAAAAATGGCTGGGGGGGGGGGGTTACCCCCCCCCCCCCAAACACCCCCTCCAATTACACCTATGCCCAAGGGTAAATCGAGGTCGCTAATTTCAAAAATCGAATCGAGAGATCGATCTATCGATCAGTAGAATCGATCGATCAAAATCGGTCAAAAATTTTTTGTCTCCGATTTTCGCGAAAAGTTGCCCCTAGGGTAATTCGACGGTGCTGATTCCGAATCTGCAATCGAAATTTCGTGAAAATCGATCGTTCGACCATAAAAATCGATTTTCATTGATTTTTCAAAAATTCGTCAAAACTTGATTTTGGCAGCTCGAATCGAAATTCCGACTGTAGATTCGGAATCAGCACCCCCCGAATTACCCTAGGGGCGACATTTCGCGAAAATTGGTGACAAAAATTTTTCGATCGATTTTGATCGATTGATTCTACTGATCGATAGATCAATCGGATCGATCTCTCAGATTCTCGATTTTTGAAATCAGCGACCCGATTTACCCTAGGCAACTTCTCAGCCAAATGGGGACAAAAAGTTTTTCCGATCCCGAATTTTTGTCCACCCATCTATATAGAGTGTCCCACTTTTTCTCAAATTTTGACTTAAAATCGCTTTAAAACCGCGTTCAAACTATCAAAAACTATTAAACTATCAAAACACGCCTTGTTTTCACGGAAAAAGCGTTAAAGCGTTAAACTACAGAAAACTGCATTTTTAGTCCGTTTTTTGGATTGTCTGAGGCCCAATTTTGGAGGGGGGGGGGTTCGGGGGGCCCCCATCACATTTCGCGGGTCGACCACAAAATTTCCCCATCACCCAACAAAAATTTCCGGTTAAATTCACCCCCCACCACCGCCCTGGCTTTTTCATACAGGGAGGGCGCCCTCCCCAGAAATATGTCCCCCCAGACTTGGGTCCCCGTCTCAGAATCGCCACCCACCAGGATTAAGGCCGGCCGGCCCTCTAGATTTCAGAAGTCAACAGAAAAATAGGGTTTTCAGGGTGAATTTTTAAAAAATTTTCCGGCCTCGCCGAAATTTTTGTCCTTTTTAGCTTTTTTTAGCTATTTTAAGCTTAAATTTAGGTCAAAATTAGTTCAGCAGCAAAAAATAGCTAATTTTTAAGCATTTTTAGAGAAAATTTTCTCCCCCCCCAGACGCGGGGGGCCGCCCCCAGATCCCCTCAGAAATTTTTGCCTAGTAAAGAGCCAGCCCCCCCCCCCACACCCTCAGGAAAACTTTTGTTGGAAAAAATCGGAACAAATAGGGACATATTTCTCCGAAACTTATATATATTCCAACCTTTTTGTACAATTTTACCGATTTTATTCCGAATTTTTTCCGATTTTTTCCGGGGATTTTCCCGATTTTTGTGCAACTTTTCCATTCCGATTTTTCCGATATTTTTCCGATGTTTTCCAGACATTTTCCCTATATTTTCACGATATTTTTTCGGAAGTTTTTCTGAGATTTTCCTAATATTTTTCCGATGTTTTTATATCAGCTAGTTCGGATTTTAATAGCCTATCTTAAGGTGTTGATTCCTTTTGGAGACATCAACTTTGAACCCTTATTACTCATTCATTACCGTATTATGCCAAACAGTGGCCCACCCAATAAAACGCCCATGGGCGTTTTTTCGGGGGGTGGGCGCTTTTTTGGATTTCTCAATGCTCACTTTCATGACTTAGAAAATTAAAAGTTAGTGAATAAAGTTGTCACTGTTTAAGCTATTGTAAGGCTTATAATCAATCTTCGGTTGTTTGGATAGACATATTATGAGCAACTGGCACGTGCCGAGCAGCTTGTCCGTAGAAATTTCTCGAATTTATCGAAAATTGGCAAAGCTGTAATTATAAGACGGTTTCCAAAATATAGCCCATGGGCGGTTTTTTTCGGGGGTGGGCGCTTTTTTTGGATTATAAAAATCAAATCCGAAATTGCCGATTCCGAAAAAACGCCCATGGGCCACTGTTTGGCATAATACGGTATACAAGAAATAAAAATGCTCCTAAAGAGCAAAGAAAGGAATATGAGTCAACATGAAACATGTAAAATGCTAAATATTGTCGGTTGTAAATTAAGAATAAGACAAGCATGTAAAATGCTAATATGAGTCTGGTGAGTTTGGAAAGTGCAGAAGACAAGTTTGTACACGCACCAATATGAGTGCATGCCAAATAGACTCATATTGGCATTATTAGTATTCTGAAGGCAAGTGGTTGCGAATTTCGGTTATATATCACTCACGTAATGTCAGCACGACGAGACAGGGTAGTTTTAGGGTGGATGACAGGATGCTCCACAGGTTACGCACGTATATACGTGTATTGTCACGAAAGTTAACATCAGATTTAACTTTGAGTCTCTGAATACATGAGTTATACAAACACTTATTAAAAATGTTATATATCCGCCCGTCGGCGCATTGTTGACTAACAGCGGTTTAACAATTTCCTAAGGAGAAAAGTTGACAATGTTGACCATGGTTGGGATATCCATGTGACGTCAATAACGCTACTTATTCGTCTTAACTCCTGGGTAGAAATATATCCGTTAGAATTCCGCAATGGATGCATGCATTATTGTTTTTTACGGCATGCCAATATGAGTCTATTTGGCATGCACTCATATAGGTGCGTGTACAAACTTGTCTTCTGCACTTTCCAAACTCACCAGACTCATATTAGCAATTTACATGCTTGTCTTATTCTTAATTTACAACCGACAATATTTAGCATTTTACATGTTTCATGTTGACTCATATTCCTTTCTTTGCTCTTTAGGAGCATTTTTATTTCTTGTTTATCCACTTTTTACATGTCGTTGACATAAAAGCGTTAAAGAATCATTAAGCATTATAGATGCATTAAATATTATAGGGGGCGCGAGAGCGACCCCCTATAATATGGGTGTAAAAGGCGCTGCGCGGCCCTTTGAGAATCGTTCGAGCACCGTGCCAGCTCAATACTGAACGAAACTCGGCAAGTTTGGTATCGTTGGAATCTACATGACGAGTACAACACGTTGCAAAAAAGTTTTGGTCAAAATTTTCAACTTTGAAAATTTTCGCTTCCGGACAAGTTAGGTCCGTTTGTTTTTTTTTCTGTGTAAGTCACGCTTGGAAAAATGCAATTTTGTGCAGAGGTGTTTGAAAGATGTGGACGTTTTCAGCCGGAAAGGTTTATATTTTCTGAATGCCGATATGGTCCCATGTGCCCCGCGCTATATTTTTTCGCTGCCCGGCCCGGCATGCCACCTGTGCGGCCGGCCAAAAGTGGCCAAACGGCGTTTTTGGTCAAAAAAGGCCAATTTTGTGTCACGGCCACAGGGCTCAGGGAACAAGTTAGAGAGACGCGGCTTGCTGCATAAGAAACTTTGGGATGGGTAGCGTGTCATAACGTTGGCCGATTTTTGATTTAGGTCCTGGACCGTTCTGGCGGCCGGTCCAAAGTTAGTCGGTCCAAATGGCCATTTTCGAAAAATTTCTAAGTCCCAACTCTACAGAAGATAGTCAAAAATAGGCCTAAATATGCTGTTTTGAGCCATTTAGTGGGACGCATATAAGGGTTATTGGGGTCGCTGAACACGATGAGCATAGGCGCAGCGCTGTGCGGTGCTGCTATCGTGCTGTACTATTATGCAGCAACCATAGCACGCTGTCTGTAGACTTACTGTAAACGGCTAAACATATGAAACTTCGTGAAAATTGTGTCTGGAGTAAGGGGGAACTGTAGCTATGTTAGTTGGTGCACTCTCTAGCTTCCACCGTGCTGTATGTGCTGCCCCAAACACAGCACAGTCGATAGCAAGTTATTCATTCGTCACTGGTATTTGAAATTCGGCATACAGATAGTTTAGGACATGACAAGCTATTATAGATACGTTTCGTATACTTATTACGATGTTACTATGTGGTTGCGCTGCAGTGCAGTGCTGCAGAGGTACAGCACGGCCTATAACTAACTACAGATAAGTTGCAATCGTCCAAAAGTTTGCATGTAAGTGCGGCAAATTATTGCAAATCGTGCCGTATGAGTTTCCTTCTGCCGACGTGGTAGTACAGTTTGCATCTGGTTGCGCTGCAGTACAGGGGAAGAAAGAAAAGTATAGTGCGGAGAGCTTTCGCCGTTGAGTCGGCGGCTGCAGTAGAGTGCTGCTGAAGTACAGCACGGCCTAGAACTAGTTACAGATAAGTTGCAATCTTCCGAAAGTTTGCATGCAAGTGCGGCAGAGTATTGCAAATGGTGCCGTATGAGTTTCCTTCACCGACAGTAAAGTTTGTATCTAGTTGCGCTGCAGTACAGTGCTGCTGAAGTACAGCACGGCCTATAACTCGCTACAGGTAAGTTGCAATCGTCCGAAATTTTGTATAAAAGTGCGGAAGAGCATTGCAAATCGTGCCGTATGAGTTTCCTTCGCTGGTAGTACAGCTTGCATCTGGTTGCGCTGCAGTAGAGTGCTGCTGAAGTACAGCACGGCCTAGAACTAGTTACAGAAAAGTTGCAATCTTCCGAAATTTTGAGCACACAAGGTAAGCGGCAGAGCATTGCAAATCGTGCCGAATGTATGAGTTTGCGGAGAGCATTGCAAATTGTGCTGTATGAGTTTCTGGTTATCTGGTTGTGCTGCAGTAGAGTGCTATATGCTATATAAAGTAACTAAAACTATTGCAGCCATGGGTATATACTGGATGTTGGATTTCTGTCAAAAGAGAAAAGGGAAGAAATTGGAACTTTTCAAGCTTCTTTGTTCTGTACTTTCGGTTGACAATTAATGATTGGCGGAATTTTTAAAGTTTCTTTCACACAGCCTTAACGTTTTTGCTTTTACTGAGAACCTTAAAAATGAAATAGGACAAGAATAAAAATGCTCCGATGGAGCATGAAAAATGCAATATGGGTGACATTCGGTTGTAAATGGACAGAGGACTAGGTTTTAAAACGTTAATATGGGAGGGGCAGGTTGTAAATGCCAGGAGGACTAGGTTAAAAGCGCACTAATATGGACCAGCTTCGCTGAACAACCCATATTCGCGGTCACTCATGCTCCACTCCACATGACATGCGTACTAGTAAGATCTACATTCTTCAGCTTTCAAAGCGAGCGGGACGATTTTGACATATTAAAGCTGATTTCAAATAAACAATGCAGTTCTGGTAGAAAGGTGTTCAAGGTATTTCTTCTGCACTGTCAGCGCAGAATCTTGTATGTATTAAGTTGATGCGAAAAGCAGTTGCCATCATGTACGTGTATTATATATTAAGGTGTATAATAAGGAGAACCACTACATTACAAATGCAGGCCATGCTAACAAATCGTACAATTTTCCGAAGAACTGCCGATAGCAACAGCAAGCAGCAGCCGATAGAAACTGGGCAATTTTCGCGAATATGGGTTGTTCAGCGAAGCTGGTCCATATTAGTGCGCTTTCAACCTAGTCCTCCTGGCATTTACAACCTGCCCCTCCCATATTAACGTTTTAAAACCTAGTCCTCTGTCCATTTACAACCGAATGTCACCCATATTGCATTTTTCATGCTCCATCGGAGCATTTTTATTCTTGTATACTCTGACTACTCTGACTCACGTGTGTGGTTTTATGGCAAATTGGCTCAGTTCCACCCTGACACCCCTCACACCAGACCGCTCCACAGCAAGTTAGGGTAAGTGGTTCTATGATAGAAGCTTAGTTTTCCTCCCACCCCTACCCCACCACAGCACTCTACAGCCACTGTGAGCATGCACTTTTATGAGAAAAGGTGCTCAGCTCACATGAGGCTTTCATTTGGTACCAAATTTGTGACCACTTTTGAAAATTTTCATTTTCGACCCAAAATCGCCTGAGTCCCCACCACAGCACTCTACAGCCACTTTGAGCATGCAGTCCTATGACAAAAGTTGCTCAGCTCGCTTAGGGCTTTCATTTGGTACCAAATTTGACCACTTTTGAGTTTTGACCCAATATCGCCTAAGTCCCCACCCCACCCACCACAGCACTCTACAGCCACTTTGATCATGCAGTTCTATGACAAAAGTTGCTCAGCTCGCTTAGGGCTTTCATTTGGTACCAAATTTGACCACTTTTGAAAAATTTTAGTTTTGACCCAAAATCGCCTAAGTCCCCACCCCACCTCACTACAGCACTCTACAGCCACTTTGAGCATGCAGTCCTATGACAAAAGTTGCTCAGCTCGCTTAGGGCTTTCATTTGATACCAAATTGGACCACTTTTGAAAATTTTCATTTTTGACCACATGACCTCCCACCTACCTGACGCTCCAGATGGCAAAGTGGAACCAGCTCAGCAGGATGGGTGGGTCCGACGGCAAAAGAGATGCCATGAATGAGCTGGGCGCACCAGAAAACCCCTATAGACAAAGTTTTGAGAGGCTAAGTACAGTTCTATATGATGTTCCCGGAAGTCGGTACTGACCGGACCCTCCAGACGGCAAATTGGAAGCAGCCCAGCAAGATGGGTGGGTCGGACGGCAAAATGGAGACCGGGAATAAGCTGGGCGCACCAGAAAACCCCTATAGACAAAGTTTTGAGAGGCCAAGTAAAGCCTACTATGGACCTCCCGGAAGCGCTTACCGACCTGACCCCTCAGACGGTCAAGTGGAACCAGCCCTGCAAATTGGGTGAATCGGGCAGCAAAACTGATAGGGGAATCGATTCTCCGTCCCAAAAAACCTTTATATGCAAGATTTGAGAAGTCTATCTTGAAAAATAAGCGAAAAACTAAGTTCAAAGTCGGACCCAACATTCACCAACTTTGGCGGGCCACTGTGGCGCTGTGGCGCAACATATCAAAAATCCGACTTCAAACGTCATAATCCGGATATATGTCCTTATCAACCATATATAACTTGTCTGGTTTGTATTTGCACAAGGAGCTGGAAAGAAGCTAATCCCAGGCACACTTTTGGCCATTTCGACGTTCTGAGCCGACTTTGTGGTGCCACTGTGGCGCTGCGGCAACGTTTAACGTTTAAGGCAACAACGTTTAAAATGCAAAAATAAGCGTAAATTCAGCAAAAATAGAAAAAATTTCGCGCCGACGGCGCGAAAATTTTTGGAAAAGTTTAAAAAGCTGCTATTGAAAGGTTTAAAACGCTGAAATAAGAGTAAATTAAGCAAAAGTAAGGTAAATTTCGCGCCAAAGGCGCGAAAATTTTTAAAATTTTACGTCCGCGCTACGCGCGGACAATAAAAATTTTCCTTTACATCTGGTTTCGGGAGGGGCGGCCGCCCCCCCGCCCCCCCCCCCTTATGTGCGCCCCGGGCCTGGTACACCTATGGGCGGGCCTCCTTTTTAGACCCCCCCCCCCACCCGTCGGCTTATCCCTAGTGGCGGAGGGGCCGCCCCCATTCGAGGAGCCTCCCATAAATTCCTACCTCCTCAGTACCAAGAAATCGCCAAATTTTATCATTTTACCTTAAATTTTCAAATATGTTCTGGCTTCGCCGGATTTTTAACAAGATTTTTGCAATTTTGGCTTAAAAACACTTAAAAACGTGAAAATGTGGGAATCATTTCCCCAAAAATGCCCCCCATTATTGGTGAGCCCCTCCTTGACCCTTTTTTTCTATCCAAAGATCGCATTGTCAGTCATTGCTAATGCCAAAAAGCATCCAACCATGAAGTAATTTTAGCATTAATCAGGAGTAAACTCGAAAATTTGATTGGCAGCATGTTGCTAACTTTAAAATAAGGTCAATATATATAGTCAGAAGGGGAAACATGACGGAAAAGAAGGGGAAAAACATGGTCGCTTACTCCCCAACCATAGCAGATGCAGCTTATTAGAAATTAGGCTTATAGCCCATTAGAAAGAGCAAGTATATATACCCTACAGTACCAGATTGGTTTCTAAGTTTGATTCTGTAAGTACAGTATATACTTGACCAAAGTTTACCTCCAAGTTTACCAAAATTGGCCAAAATGCTAAGGATTTTCCAAAGTTTGCAGGTCTATCTAACCAACTATCAAACTTTGGCTACTATAAATTGGCATGCGGGCATCAGTGTTTTTTTTGCTCGGACACTTTTGCGCTCTTCTGCGCACTGCCCCAAATTTTTTTGCGCAATTTCCAAAAAAAAGTGCGCGTAGCAGGAAAAATGCTTTAATTTAGCATAAAATTTCTGTTTTGCATTTATTAGTAACTGCATTTCTGTTTTGCATTTAGTAGTAATTGCATGACCTTTCTACAATGTTCAGAGCTGTTGATTATAAGATGCCAGAACTTAATGGCTGAATAAATTTGCAAACTCACCTAATTTTGCAACGACGGGTCTGGGGCGCAGATGCAAAATACTTTAAAAATAGCAACCATTTAACTACGTATGATAAACTTCAAGGTTTATTGGTATAAAAGTAAATTTTTATTCTGTAAATTTAGCAAAATGATGAAACCTTTTGGCAATTTTTAAGTTGTTTGCCAGCTAAGAATCCCCACTGCTTTTTATAAAAATAAAAATACACGCTAGTTTGAAATTTAATCGAAAATTAGGGTGTGCATAAAATACGGCCCCGGCCCGGGTGCATAAAACACGGCCCCGTCACGGCCCCGTACATAAAACACGACCCCGTCACGGCCCCATCAAAAAAATCATGTTTTTGACTAATGGGACTAGACATAACCAATCCAGCATCTCCTAATCTATCAAATTAAATTGTTTAAATGTAGTCTTTGAGTTTGAAAAATCGAATTTTGAATTGAAAATATTACCTTTGAACCACATTTTTTAAGTTTTTGTATCTTGGTAAACATATAAATAACAAACTTTATGTTATGCAGTTATTAAATGTGTGAATTAAACTATAGTCAATCGGGAAAAAAGCCACGTCAAAAGTTCGGGAAAAAAGCCACGACCGCCGTGGCCTAACGGGCGATGCTATTGCAGTAATATTTGGCGTGTAGAATGACGACCTCAATATAAGCCCACACGCCGATTTTTAGCTTTCTGTCTCTCTTCTATAGTCAACAGCAGGGTGGACATTTTTTGGAAAACTTTGTTCCTGAAATGGTGGGAAA
Source organism: Trissonchulus latispiculum (assembly GCA_030248195.1). Classification (NCBI taxonomy): domain Eukaryota; kingdom Metazoa; phylum Nematoda; class Enoplea; order Enoplida; family Ironidae; genus Trissonchulus; species Trissonchulus latispiculum. The sequence goes on from JASAND010017819.1 coordinate 9,686, forward strand.
ACGGTAATTTTTGAAAAATTCATAACTTTAGTGTCAATAGAGCTATCTGAATAATTTCTACTGCAATCAAGTGGGAACATGTCTGGCTTTGTTCTCACACAAATGTCAACAATTCAGGACGTCACGTGGCCTCTGCGCAGGTGTGGCTTTTTATTCCCGATGATTGTGACCCATCGGGAAAAAAGCCAGTCACTTTCAAGACCTATAGTGGGCAGTTTTCTTGGATTTTTTGGATTATTACTATGTTGAAAATAATCATCAATTCAAGTTTTGCAGAGCAATACCGTTTGTAGGTGGGTAGTCCCTGAAATGAGCAACTTTTGGACTAATATGGCACACCAGTCGTTCTGACCGCTACACGCCGCATTTCATCCTTAAACTGGCACATTTGGCCAAAAAGAGCATTACGAATTCATTGGAAAACACTGTTTTCTAAAAAACACAGTAGCTAGCCTTCGTTTTAGCAAGTTTTTAAAAAATTTGTATGTTTACGTTATATTTGATGAAACCTAGCCAGTTTATGCTGCAAACTAAAAAGTTGTTTTTAGTTCTTTACGAAAGCAGTTTGCGTCGGTAAACAACAATCCTAGGGTAAATAAGCGATGCTGAACATGATGGAACACTCAGAATTGGTCTACGCCTTCAGGATATGCTTCGACCAAGGTGGCGTTTTTTCCCGATGACTGGCTTTTCCCCCCCGATTTTGGCTTTTTCCCCCAGGAAATTAATCACATAGTACTCTCTATGATAGTACTCCAGAGAAGTCATTAATACATGAAAATAATCCGTAGGGGTTGCCATTCTTCAAACTACAAGAATTTTCCCATAATTCCAAAAAATGAGTTCTACGCGTCCAAAAAATCTGAAAAAATGGCGTTTTTTCCCGATTGACTATAAATTGTGTAAATGTGTGTATGTACAACATTTGGTCATATGTAGTTTCGTTAATAAGTTAATTTTAAAGGTGATGAAAATTTGTAAATTCTACAATTTCACATAAATGTTTTATTTAAGCTTAAATTTACACTTAATCACATTTACACAGTTTAATTTAATTTAATAAAACACATTTAATAACTGTATTACATAAAGCTTGTTATTTGTAGTTTACCAAGATACAAAAACTTAAAAAGGTGGTTCAAAGATAATATTTTCAATTCAAAATTTGGATTTTTAAACTCAAAGACTAAACACTAAACAATTTAATTTGATAGATTAGGAGATGCTGAATTTGTTATAGTTAGTCCCATTAGTCAAAAACATGATTTTTGATGGGGCCGTGACGGGGCCGTGTTTTATGTATGGGGTCGTGACGGGGCCGTGTTTTAAGCAAGGGGCCGTAATGGGGCCGTGTGCTATGTGGGGCCGTGACGGGGCCGTTTTTTATGCAGCAATACGTAACTGAACGCTTTTATTA
>JASAND010017821.1:0-21916 GCA_030248195.1 Trissonchulus latispiculum
ATTCTGTAGTTCTGAGAAATCTGTGTTTGAAGATCGGCGGTCTATGTTCAGCTGGTTGGTCAGAAAGTCACACTATTTTGCTGGCTTCCTAATACGGTGTGAGATTTCCACTATTATTAACTTTACAAAAAATAAGTCTCTGCAGGATTCTTAAAAATTGTGACAGCTTTAGTGTTTCAAAACTTACTGCACAACATAATACCACCACCGAACTCCCATCTCTCAACCTTTGTTGCAACTACAGCATTGACAAAATCTATCCACTCATTTACTAATTCCAACTCATCCTCAATTCGCACATTTAGAGTTAGTTTGTTTCAATGTTGCAGTTTTAGAATTATGCTTCACTTTAAGGATCGGTTTGGTACAATTCACGGGACTGATTAGATTAAACAACATGGTGTATGGTTCACGAATTCTAGTAGAAACAACATTTCTTGTGTGTTTACTCACTCAAAAGTTTTCACATTGCTGAAGGACAGTTAGAGCTGCCTAGTTTGCCTCCGAAGATCATTCCAGTAACATCATCAGGTAAGTTGAAGATTGCATTAGTTACAACCGAAACTGTAATCAGAAAGTGAATATTGGTTGTGATTCTAGACTTCTAGCTTTGCATGAAATATGATTTGGATTAACACAGCATGCCAAATCTTTTGCGGAAAGCTCCGTGTATAAATTCACCTCGTAAATTTTCTTTTGATGTTTTGTGTGGATTTCAGCTCAAGTTCAGGAGCAATGCCCAATAGGGTTTGTGGAACTGGTGCAAGACATTTGTTTCATGCTGTTACCTGATTTGATGGCATCCGAACAAGGTGTACAAGCATGTTTAGCGGTGCATCCAAATGCCAGCCTACCTTATTTCGCTTCAGCTGAGGAATACCATGATTTTTTTGAGAGGTGTTTGGAGTAAGAAAATTGGTTTGCTGGTCTTGCTATTCAAAATTCTAAATATCTAAGTTGTTCTTAGCAGTTTTCACCAATGAGGTTGTTTAATAAAGGATGGAGAATTCTCTCTTCACTTGTCGCAGAAAAAGGTGCTAACTTGCCTCTTGCCGAATTTGAATTCAAAATTTTTTATAGTTTCTGATATTTGCAGGTCACATGTTCAAATCTGGCTAAGTATTTATTGGGGACATTCAATTAAGAGTTCCGCTTTCTTGAATAAAATTTCTGGAAAATGGATGATCTTGTGCCCAAACACTTTCCATATGGACTTGAGATCTTCTTAGCGGTTGGAAAACAAGTGATATGAATTGAATGTGTTTAAAGCGTGGATTAGGTTCATGTGTTGTATATGCGTTTGAACTTAAACGACCTGATTGTATCACTCCATACCTTTATGTAAAGTTTATGTTTATAAATAATGACACAAATATCCATATATATATATATATATATATATTATATATATATATATATATATATATATATATATATATATATATATATATATATATATTAAAAAGTTAAAGGTTAAATTTCGACGAATCTCCAACAACTTTAGAATCACTCGAGAGTGTACTGAACTGAGGATTCACCAACCAGAAACTCAATTGCTCTCCAGCCAATTTCAGATCAAAATATTTCCATTGATACCTACTGTATGATACTGAATCTAGAATATTAGTCTTGTCGAGCTATCCCCGCTGTATTGTAACGACTTAATATGAATTGTTTAGTGCTATGGCGTTGAAGATGATCCATGGCGGTGTTGGCATATTGTACGATGGTATCTATTGGATGGATGGAAGACAGAGTGGGGAAGTTATGATGAGTTACACAAGATGAGTAGAAATGATGTACCACATTATTTTGAAAATTGTTTTAAAAGCGTCAGTAGGCTTTAAACCCAAAATAAACTAAACATTATTTTAAACTTACACTGTTATATATGCTGGCAAACATAGTACCCTATACATGTACTGGTGATCAATACGAGCACTTTTCAGTTAAGCTGACTAAGACGCGAAATCGGCTATTTTGCATAAAGTTAGTAATGGCCTTGTTCTGTATAATTTGTTCTAGTACTGGAGTTAGTTTGTTCTGGAAACCAGGTGAACCCGACGCAGGAAGGCAGCTGTGGGGAAATCACTGTTGTGCATTCACTGCTCTAGGAAAAGACAATAACATCGGAACATTGAACTGCAGCGAGTTGCATGGTGCCTTCTGTCAAGTTAAAAGTAAAAAATTGGGTGCTTGTCTCATTACGAACAAGTGTTGCCTACGAACAAGTGTTGCCTGTAAGCAAACTCAACATCGGTTATCCAGATGCTGCTTTTAATGAGTGTATGTATGTTTGTACTGATCATCGAAGCCAGCGGGTGTTCTATTAGCAGGTATTGGAAATTTTCAGCCATTTAAGTGTTCCAATTTTTAGCATTTGCATATTCTAGTACGAACACGGCGGACAACGTCAGCAATGCTGACTACTACTACAGCAACAACTGCAAAAAGTTACAACATCCACTTCAATGTCAACTTCGACAAGTACAAGGACCATCATTGCCACGACACCTACTATACTGACCTCACTCGTTTCTACACCTACCACAACTCCTATGAGAAGCTCCAATTTGCCTTACGACATCTACATCAACTACAGGAAGTTCGAAAACGACAGCATCAACTTCAGCGCCAGCTTTAACCACCACAACCGCCTCTGTATTGACCAACACTACACTAGTAGCATCCGCTTCCACGATTTTTACTACAATTTCCATAACAAGTGCGCTGACCATCACTGATATAACTTCTACATCATCAACGAGCACTTCGTTCTCCACATCCACACAAACAACACATACAACAACAACAACCACAGCCACAACACAGCCGCCCAACCTCCACTTTAAATTCTACATCTACCGCCGCCGTAACAACAACTACTGCCGCAATGCCACTTCCCACTCAGAGATCAACATTTGCAGGCCTTACAGCCCAAAAAACTGCAGCAAAGCCTATCACAACCTTCAACTGTAATGTCAAACATAGCGACGCAGATGTCAAAATTCGATACACCTTCGTCCACCTCACCTTGGACTGCAACGACTATCTCAAAGTCATCTTTGATATTCACGCTAACGCGTACTTTAACAGCTACTGAAATAGCGTCAACATTGATTCCCACTTCAACAGCAACTATAGCAAAACCAACTGCTACCAATCCCAATCGAATATCATCAGTTGCAACGATAACTAAATTCAGTGCAACTAGTGAGTCAAGTCCAGCTACGAATCACGATTTATAATCTCCAAGTCAAGTTCTTTATCTGTTTCAGTAAATTGCGCTTCCTCGTTATCCGTTGCTTTAACTGCAAGCTCCACAACTGAAGCAGTTTCCAATTTTACAACTGTTCCGTCTGCTTCTAATTCAGAAAGCATCATTTACTGTCAAGACCGCATCACTATCTACAAAAAGAACGACCACATTCTCAAAATCAATAGATGCTGTAACATTAATCGTCACTTGACATTTTAGCGCAGATACTTGCTTTAAAGTTAAAATCAGCAGCACCAATTGTCACATCTGCAGAACTCACTTATGTTTCAGCAACAACAGTTACCTCATCTGTGACTATATTGAGTAGCACACTATTTTTAACCTCATCTGAAGTTTCAGGGACATAATGCAAGATCCCCATCCATCATGGAGACTTTCATATTGATGATGACTGCAACATCGACACTATTGGAAAAGTTTGCAGCAAGAAATGCCTCAACTACAATAATGACAACAACTACAAGAGCAACATCACCAACAACTTCCGCAAGAACATTACTGACAAAAGTATCCCTCAGCTCAGAATTTTCTTTTGAAGACGAATCATACCGATGCATCTCGCTCCGACGGATTCAACGAATGACCAACACAACTACCTGAATCTCCATCTGTTTTAACATCCATTTCAAGTCTATCATCAAGCACAACTTTAATAGTTTCTTCAATAAACGCAAACTCAACGAAGTCACAGTCGACGGCAACAGCTGCTGCTACCACAATTTCAACTAAACTATCTGTGTAAACGTTTCAAGTTTGATTTGAAACTGTAACTTCACTTGAGCATGCAATCGCAACGCCTGCATCAACAAGAACAACAGTAACTGCAACCAATGGTTCAGCCGTCATTTTGATAGGCCTACCAGAGGACGAAATAATTTATCGACTAATCCAGTTATTTCCACATCAGCACCTGCAATTTGAAATATGGGTAACAGCTTCAACTCTGCGCAAACCTCCTTTGCTTACGACAACCTTTACTGCAACGACGTCAATGTCAGGAGCGCCAATGTATTCATCTCACTTAACCGCAACCGATAACACAACCTTGCCTGTATCAACTCTATTCACACCTATGGACGTCACTAGAAAAACAGCTACCGTTACAGGTGAAGAAGTCTTTATAAGATATACATAGTTGTTGGTTCGGTGGTATCATGCACACATGTTTCTTGTTTCAAAACGAACCGCAATCATTGTATCCAAACCATTGTTAATGACACGAATTAAACCAGAATGGGTTGGCTGTTCAGTTGCTGGTTTTTCTTCGAGTATTTTTTCAGTTTTTTTCAGTCTTACGGTTTAAATCCGTTTATAAATTAGCTGAAATTTATGCCATAACTCTATTATTGTACATTCTGCGACCAGTTCTGTAATTTTAGGCGAAAAGCTAAGACATTTTAGCTTTTGTCATTATTCTCTCAGTAGACAATCGAGACAAAGGATTGGGTGTTATGGCTAGAAAGAGGACAACAAAACAAAAACGTTTGTCTGCACAACCATTCAGCTAGTGTGTTCAGCTGTCAGACCTATATAGCTCAGTTGTGCACCACAGCAGCTGCCCGGTGTACAAGTCGCCTGTATTTAGCATGCAAATCTCTTGCACTGTTACAAAACCAAATGTAACATTATACATACAGTGATCTATATTGTGAAAATAATCTGCATAGGCGCCATCACCATTGACTTATAATATTTTTATTGCATTAATATATATAATTGCAATAACTGCAATAATTGCAATAACTCTGCTTAGTGGCGTTAGTTGTTCAAGTACTGTTCTTATCCCTGTGTAAACTTATTTTACTCATTAAACTCACTGTATATACGTCTGAATATTTATGTAGCGGAACATAATCAGTTGTTTCAGCATGTACTCAGTTTGTTCCACTTACCAGCTACATCCTGCAGTATAAAATATTAAATATTAAGTTAAATATCAGTTAAAATATTAAGAAATAGCAAATGCATACCTCGCCTGATCCTGCTTGCTTGCATTAAATAGCCCAGAGCAAATTTAAATGTAATTAACACTGGGCTGAGCCCAATATAAGTAACTTCGACTCCTGTAGTGATGGTGACTATTAAGCTGCAGCTGAAGACGTCACTAAACAATATATCACCAATAGTAATAATAAATAGCATCAATTACGTCACAATTAATTCTAATTAGAATCCTTTTATATAGGTTTCTGCCAAGGAAAATACCACATTCTGCTGGCCGATGCTTGTTGGAATGCATTTTTAACTGCAGCCTTAATTGCCTCAACCCCCCCCCCCCCCCCCCCCCCCGGTGGAAGTTGCCTGATATTGGAAAAAAAAAAAAAAAAAAAAAAAAAAAAAATTTTTTTTTTTTTTTTTTAGGAGCAGCGTCACTGACGATGACGTCAAGATAGTAAAAGAGGTGTCATATTGTTATCGGACTACCGCTTAGATTCATGCTCTTGGAGTAGAAGTAAATGTGATTGAATCTTCGTTGTAGATTATGAATAATTATGAATTATAATTGTTCCCAAACTTAACCTTATAAACATTAAACTAATCCAACTATTTTGTCCTGTTTTATCTGATTATCTGATTACGTACTAAAACTTAAATTTTTGATTCACTGTATACCCAACTGCGAGCACAACAGCGAATAACTAAGCTTGAATTTTCCCCAACTATAGTGCTAACATAATGCAAACAGACTGCACCATGTGCAACTGCAGCAACAATTAATGATAATAGCTAATGCAGAGTTGAAGCCACGTCACCGGGCCGCTCTTAAGCACAAGGATTCTGTATCGTTGAGACAGGACTGAACTATGTGCAACCGCAACAACTGTGTTCACAAAGTCTGAAATAACGTAAGCAGAGTTGTACACAAAATAATCTCACCAACAAAATGTTTCCACAAAAACGCTTTTGATATTGTCAAATATTGATATTAATATTATTGATATTCATTAGTTAATATTGATCCAGTGACCTGCTTTTCTATGACATTATCAGCCGATTGCACCAAATAAGAATGGGATTAGAATAGGCTTATTCCTATTTTATTCCGGAATAAAATCGGAATAGCAAGAATTCCATTGCACCAAATCAAAATAAAATCAGAATAAGAATAGGATTAGATTAAGAGCATTGCACCAAACTTAATCCGGATTAAAATAGGAATGAAATGCGAATAAATCTCATATTTATTCTTATTCCTATTCTTCCTCAAGACCAGGCTTAAGCCCATGCTTTAAAAGATTTCCTGAAGTTTTGATCTATATAACCTATCTCTCAACTTGCGACGTCAAGAACTGTCTTTCCGTATGACTTATTCATGTCTGCTTATTCATGCTAGCCAAAGCAAATTCTTCTTATGTTAATATTGATAAAATTTTAAATATTGATTCAAATCGAATTCGCCGTAAGCCCATATTTTCCTAAGCGCAATCAAAGTAAACTGGCTAAATTCTTGACTATTTGTGTTTATGTTCATTCCTATGCCTAAAATCTGCTCTTGCCGAAATGTATCCTGTAACCCATAATACACAGGGCCTTGTTAGTACTATCAAGAGTACATAATAACTAAGAGTGTGACAAGTGTCACATTCTTATTAAGGCCGAATTTCATTTCATATTGTGAATTAAGTTTCAATACAGATATTGCTAGGTTTTCTTTTCTACAACTGTCTTGTCTAAAATCTCTGCTGAGCTGATAAACGATTCGAAGTTCAACTATGAGTCATCAATCCAAATAACGAATAAGTTGTCCGGTTTTGAAATTGCCATTATGACATCGAATATATATGCGTAAATACTGTATGAATCAGAAACTTTGATTCTTTGAAAAGAAAGCAAGAATTCACATACAAAGTATACTGGCCCTATCTTAAAGCACTGCTCACACGCATTTATGTAAAAATGCATCTTTATCAAGTAAACTGCGTGTGAGGGCCTGGGCCGAGCAAACATAAGAGACCTGCTGCGCTGAGGCGCAGCAGGAAAAACCATGACAAAACCTACTATAATCTGAATGGTTGAGTATGGCGTTTGCTGCCGTTTGATTGGTTAAACGAAAATAAGAATAGGTGTACCTATTCTTATTTCATTCTGATAATAAAATAGTATTAGCTCAGCTAATCCTATTCTTGTTTGGTGCAACGGAATATTGGAATAAAATGAGAATAGGAATAGCTATTCCGGAATAACTTTATTCTAAGAATTGCTAGTCCGATTTGGTGCAATCGGCCGAATATTTTAAATTAGATTAGATTGCACCGATTTGTATTTCAATATTCCTATTCGTATTTGAATATACCTTATTTTACATATACATATACATTTATATTTTAAATGTTATTTAACGTTTAAATAATCCAAAACTCAAAACAATCAACGTAGCTGTGTTTCTTAAATTTGAAGGGCATAAATTGTTACAGGCAAGACCAATCATATCATCTCATTCCATGTTGATGTTGATGTTTTGATATTGGTAATGGTAAAGGAAACTCCAGGAGGATATGTCAGTTTTTGTCTCAAGGATAAAGGGCGACGGTGCTTATCCTCATTTATAAGGGACGAGCCGGAGATCTCGATTAATGTTTAGTGCATCTAGCTTATACAGAGTTCGGGGACGTTGCAAAGCGCCACGCGCTACAACGATACTTTAACCTTCCCACAATAGCGCACACGTCAAAGGAAATCTCTCAACTGAAAGTGGTGTGACTAATGATTACGAGTGGGAAAGTGCATTGCAAAAAATGGGCTGATATAAAGTAAATTTCCATGCTCAATCTCAATTAGAAAGTCATTATAAAAGTCATTATGCATCTCAATAGCAAGCCAATTATGAAGACATTGACATGAAGTGTTATCTTTACGGTATTTACGAGATTAAATCATTTGAAAGTTTCCACGAAAGTTTTTACCATGAAGATGGCACAACATTATAAAATATACGTTTTCGCATCCGAAAACACATCACAAATACCAGACACTCCAGTAAATGACTTAACAACGATATTAACCGTTTTAATGAGAATTAAGGAGTTTTACGAAAATTTTTTGCAGTTTTTAAGAGAAGACTCAATAAACGATTCATGTATGCAATTTGGAGGAGAGGTAATAGCGACTTCCGCTATAACTCCCCATATTACATACAGGTCATGCTGTGCGGAGTTGAGGTTGCAGCGACAGCGCATCCGAACAAAGATACTCTCATCGGGTTCGCGACCCTGGTTTACAACAAAAGCGCAAACTTTCAGGCAGTTACAACTTGTCCATTGCAAGCACAGGGCGCGCTGTACACGGTGCGGCGGCTGCAGCGTCCAGCGACCCCGATTTACAATATAAGGACTAGCTTTCAGGCAAATTCAACTTGTTTATTGCAAGTTACATGGCGTACAGTACGGTGCGGCTGCAGCGTCGAAGCGCAACACGATAAATCCTGGTGGTTTGGTCTGTGCGTCACAAACGTTAATACTGAGGTAAGCGAGGACCTGTGGCTGACTCGGCCTTGCACTCATCATTAAACGAAGTACGACAAGTTACATGCGGAAGTCGATGACTGGAAAGCAATGGCAACATTTCCGTGAGTAAAGTAAGTCTTCGGCTCACTGGTTTGTGATAATAGCTCAGGTGAGGCACACTTCAGTTCATTATCTGAATACACCTGCATGGCAAACCTTCTCTAAAAAGTTTGTTCAGGATCGATCCTGGCCATAATGCCAATTTGACTCAAGCAACGCGCTCTTGTCTAATTATTCAAAGATTTTGTAGAGTCGAGTAAACAACAACTGAACGTATCCATACAAGTGGAAGTATTTCAGAGCCTATTGAGTGTTATAAATCTAAGCTTTAGATCTACACCAGTGTTATTCCATACGTGAACAATCAAAAATCAGCCACACGTTTGACATCTCACTCTGTCACTAGGCAGCACAATTGAACCGTTCAATTATTCGCTCACTTGTAGGTTTAAGCGATTGCGAGCCAGTTATTTAAATATTGTAAGCAACTTAAGTGCTGCATGCAGAAGGCAGAATGAGCTATCTAAATATCTAAAATCTAAATATCTAAAATATCAAATCTCTATCACGATATCTAAAAAGGCTTCGATTGTTCATGAAATAATCTTGGTGCTTTGGCCTGCTTCATTAATTTAACTAAAATGTTAAAATATGTGTTAATTGACCCCTAACTCAACGCTGTTAATACAGCCCGGGTTTAGTCAACCATGTTTTGGTAATACCGGGTCCCTGTAACAACCTAAACCCGTAGAATTGAGATGCTTTATAACATCGGCCCCTGGTAGAATAACTTTCCCCAGCAAAATTCGAAACTAAATCTAAATTAATCGATAATTGTAAAATTAAAAGAATTCTTCTAAGAATTTATGGCTTTGCTTACAAGGTTTATGAAAATTCAAAACATCACTATTTCATTTTTAACTAATTTTTACTTACATTTTTAGAATTAGCTTTGAAGTTTTATTTCGTATGTAAAGAAATTAAAAGATCACAGGCCTTCCGTCCGTAGGCGTTACTTATACCGAACAAAAGAAAGCATTCGCTGCTGTTCGTGTGCATACTGAAATTGACTAATAAAAGCGATGACTTGGATTAATTTAAAAGCGGTGAACTCACCCGTTTCACGTGTTTATTTTAATAAACATACAAGCTCAACAAATTCAGTTTGCACGTTGCTTTAACGTTTACAGGTTGAGCTATATAGCTACGCTTCTCTAATTATTCGGCATAACCTGTTCGTGATACACAATAGCCAATTAGGAAAACAGTTAGTTGAATAAAGCTCATCATTGACGAACCTATCTGAAACGGATAACAGATATTATACAAGGTTTGTTTTGTCTATCAATATAAACCATCATCTTTGCTTTTGCTGTGGAATCTGGTCTAGTGTGATTTTATGGAACAATGTTATGTGATTTCAGTTAGCAAATTCAAGTTATAGCAGGAACAGTAGGTACGAACTATAAGCACAGCCTTTGGAGTCCTTAATTACTAGGTCCACAAAGCAGCTTTGTATTGCTAAGCAGAATAATTTTAATAAATAAAATAATAATAATGATAATAATAATAATAATAATAATAGTAATAATAATAATTTTTTACCCAAACTGCTAACGTTCCTCCAAAGGCAGCTACAACAGCACTGGTATCGTATATCCAAACTTCTTTCTCAACTAAACTTATTGCACTTTCTAAATACCAGTAAATACCGGCAATGCTTGATTGATTGTGGTGGTGAGCTTTCGAGATGACGTTTTTACTCAATCTAAAATACAGAAAGCACTCGTACTGTTTTATTCCTGTCGTGACTACCACTGCAGCAAATGCATACTAAATATGAGAAAATACACTTTCAGCGTAATTTCTTACTTTGAATACGACATCGTTCTCTTGTATCTAGTCTCCTCACACGGTGGCATGCAGCTATTATGGCATTCGGATGTCAGAGATCGCAGAGTATCGTCGAGAATTTTCTCCAAAATTGGAAAGGCAATGCATTTAATGTGTGCATAAAGTGAACAAACCGGGGTGTTGTCATAGGTCAAGTTAGTGAATAATATGGTTTTGCAAGTAGCGCATTCAGGTAGTATGTGTTGCGACGTTTTCGTCAATGTTTCCAGAAAGCACTTCATGAAGCAATGCTCTGATGTAATGCCTTCCTTATTGCATTTAGCTACGCGAATAGTTTTGGTAATTTTCAGCGACACAACGGTCATACTGTTGGCGGGACCAAGAATATATTCGCTGAACGGAAACTGCGGAGGCTTCAGCAATACAAACAGAACCCCATGATTTTGAAGAATTCCAATTTGTTTGATTTCTGCTTCCTTTGGTATTCTTACAAGCAATGTAGGTCCTAAAATTGTCAGGTGCTCTAAGCGGTTCAGCCTAATTTATTTGCAGTTAACAGATTTAAAAAACCCGAGATTTCCGGCTAATATAATCCCTTCAAGGCCGGGGGTAAGTAAATGGTGCAAGCAAGCTTAGCATGACCAATTTTCTAAACTTGCAGCTATGGTTCACATCTATTTGAATGTACATATTCTTGAAAATCATTACCTGCTTTGTATCCAATGGAATTTTGTTTTATTGATTTCACAATGGGAAGGATTCCTACGGTTGACAGATAGATGTCGCTGTTCACACAACACTGCTCGCCAGTTAGCTTTAAGCCAAGATCAATGAAGCACTCGAAAATAAGCTCTTCACATGTGTATGAAATTTTTTTGATCATTCCAAGAAGTCCTTCGTTGTCGGATTGAAAATGTTTATCCAATATTTTTACTGCTTTAAGATCTTTATTATAATACGTTACCCCAACCTTGATAAACTCAAAGTATCCGAAAAAGTAGTTGGCAAGCAGTACATGAACAAGCATTTCATCTATGTCCGTTGTGTTTTGTGCTGATAAGCCATGAAGGGAATCCAGGTAGTCAGCCAATTTATTTGGATCGTACCTAAAGTGTTAAATTAGACAACAGTCGCAGTAGCAGCTTCAATAGCTGATAAAGTCGTACCAATGACATCTTTAGTGGAAAGGAAAAATCTATTATGGAAAGATGGAGTGTTTTTGTTTATCTGGATCGTGCCTAAAGAGGTGGCAGGAAGAAACACTATTTTAAAGATTATTAAGTAATTAAGTAATCAGTACCAAGCCCACAAATTAGTAACTGCCCTCTCGAGGGCACACTGCGAATAACTTGCAATGTCAATACGCAATGTGAAATTACCTGTCCACGTAACGTAGTACTTTCTCTAAAATTTGTTAGTTTCGTCATTTCATTTGACGGTTTGAAAGTTTGGTTTGTTTTAAAGTATTCAATCGGAAATTTGCAGCCTAACATGGAAGTTTATAATGATGTGTCCACGTTATTTGTTAGTTTCGTTCGTTCGATCATTTGAAGTTTGAAGTTTTGAAGTTTTAGTTTGTTTTAAAGTACTATTATATTACTCTTATACTAATGAAATTATTAAGCTAAGAAAATAGCTAGTACCGATTGTAACGGCATTAGCATGTCGAGTTCAATTTGTTCAAGATTTGTTTCATAAACAAACAAGTTAGGTGTTTTAGTAAGTGTGGAGTTGTCTGATTTAGACTTTCCGAGCTTGCACCAACAAACAGTTTTGCAAAGTTTCAAGCTTTTTGCAAATTGACACGCTTAGTTTAAACTTACGGCTGGCGTAGCTTTAGCAATAAAGAATTATTTGTTTTCCGCAAACATAACTACATGTGTACGAATAATAGGAAAGCTGACTATTTATCAATATAGAACAGACCAAGTGAGTTGCTTGAAAAGCAAAAATGTCAAGCGCAACGATATCTTAAGAGATAAACAACGATGCAACTTCTGCCATACTGTCAAAAATTGGCAAAAGCTGTCGTGAACGCAAATCTCAAATTTTTGAAACGAGACTACACGTGCTGTGTTAGAACGCTAAAAGGGCTTTTTTGGAAAATTTTCTTTAAATTTTATCTTGGTTTGAGCCAGCGCCACGCTTGGTTCGAAAGTGCAAACCGTGCTAAAGTGCCAAAGTGCCAAAATGCCAAACTTAAACCTAGCTAACCAGGACAATTCCTTAGATAGCTGTTTTGTAAATGCCATCGGCTTTTATTAAGAAATATCTAAAGTTTTTAAATTTAGAGATTTAACAGTTTCCGCACTAAATATTTTGTATTCAGTCAGTTGAGCCTCTCATACCCACGCTAAATTTAGTACTTGTTTTCGAACGAAAGGCACTACGGTCTAAAATTATCTTTATGTTTTATTTCGTGGACATACTCTCAGGATAAGCAAACACCTAAGCTGATACCTCAGATATGCATGGAATGCCAAGTCAGGAAGTTCCGGAACTTCGTCGCGTTCAGTCAGTATAACAGTTTTGGTGTCTCCTCTGAAAAACCTAAGGAAAACGCCAACTGAAGAATACGTCCCCAGAAAGGAAAACGCGCCGAGCAGTGCCACCCAAAACAGACATTGTCTACCAGTAGTAATTTCTTGAATTCCATGGAGTGTGCTTCTCGTTCGGATCAAGTGTAAAAAATTTTCCATATCGTCCCGCTGAAATTAAAAACAAATCGTCGTTTAACATGTAAGCTAGTCCGATACATCTCCGTCCATTGATCTATTCAGAATCTTGTTGCTGATAATAGGTGGGCAGCTTTTAAATACGCTTATACAACTCTTTTGCACTTTTCCTATGTAAAGACTGTGCATATAAATCAGATAATGCACAGTGCAGCGTGCGTATAACTGAGTTATACGCACGCTGCACGCTGGGAAGCCGGTCCCTAACCTAAATTGCTGTAGCATACGGCTGCCTGCATGCTACAACAGTGTGTACAGCAGAGCTCCAACTTAGACAGCTCTGCTGCACACCAAAAAGTAGGCCTCCCAGCCATGGCAAGCAACAAGGTTGCTGCCACTTCATGTTGAAATTTGTCTAAGCTTAGCTGTCAGCTGCAACAAAACTGAGTAAGGCTTCATCAATTAAGGAGAGGTTGAATCGTTGTATAAGTACTTTACAACACACCTTAGCGTTGTTCACTAATTTCTACTGCGTACGTCGTATGGGAAGTCCTCGTGCGTGGCACTCGTGCGCTTCGCGCACTCGTGCCCCGCACTCGTAGCTTCCCACACGGCGTGCGTATAAATCAGTGAATGCACGCTAAGGTGTGCTATAAAGTATACTTAAGGGGGGGGGTCCATCGTGAAAAATTTTTAGACCACGGATCTCGCTCATTTTCACACATAATCTAGCCATATATGTCGTACACTTCAAGTTTAAATTTTGAGTTGTTTCGTTCAGTTCTCCATAAGTTATGAGCCATTCGTTGAGTACAATTTGAATATCAGCGAAAATGAGGGTGCTGCAGACAACTGAAGCAAGTTTGCGCAAATCAACTTCATATATTTAGCTTATTTTGTTATGCACATCTAAAAACAATTAATAAAAACATTTTCGAACGGATTCAAGTCAGAGAAGCATGATCAGAAGCTTCCTTAAAGGATATTCCGAAGAAACAAGGCCCCTGTTCCCCCCGATGTAATGAAGTATTTAAGAGCGCTTAACTTAAAATAGAAGCATTTCCGAGCCATAGTTCTATGAGAAGAATTCATCCCTGCACTGAGAGCTTTCGATTGATATATAATATGCCATATTTTGAAAATTTTGAAAAATCGCTGTTTTGAGAGTTTCAAAAAGGTGTCGCTTTATTAATTACATAATAAATATTATTGAACATTTAAAATTGCCTGTCTTTCGAAAAAACACAATTTTCCAATTTTGGAGAAAACTGCGCCAAAATACTCTAAAAGCGGGTCAAATTTTAAATATTCAAAAATTGATTAAAAAACTTTAAAGACCTAAATCAAAATTCTAATTCCAACAAATCGCAGTCCTCATCCAGGCCCTTCTAATGATACCAGACAAGGCTGGTTGTCATTGCCCAGTTTCGAGATTTTTTGACACTAGTCCAAAAAAGTGAAACTTTTTAAGTTTCCTATGTTTAACACATGAGACCTCAACTTTGAGGTGAAATTACGCAACAACCGTATGACTTACAACTTTAATTTTAAAAACTCGTTAAAATATACCGTTCGGACTATAAAATACGTAGAAATCAGCGAGATCGGAGAAAGTCGAAAAAATGACCAAAATTTGGACCCCCCCCCCCTTAAGTTATCTGGCTGACACTCTTTGCGCTTCGTTAAACTGGACTATATCTGTTACGAATCACTCCAAGAATAACCTCAAGAGAAGGTGGGAATGACTTTAGCATGTTGATGAATCAATTACTGCTACAGGTTAAGTTAAGTTAGTTAGTTAGAGGTTAAGAAACAGAACATGAACACTGTGTAAAAGCGGGATCTGATATGCTACTTTACTCAGCAGTTTATCAAGCGATAAATTGCAGAAAGCAGGCTTATGAAACATTGATAAGCCTGATATGGAAGTTCAGCTGGTGGTCCGGTGGTGTGGGGGTTAATACCTCTATTGCCAGTTGAAAAGGGTCGCGGTTCATATCCCGACTAATGAATCCGATTTCATCACCTTCTAGTCTGAGCAACAATAAAACTGCAAGGTTTCTACGTCTTATTTCGGCCTTCTGTTTAAAACGATATCGGCGTCATAAACCAAGGCCCTTTTACCGCGAAGGAAAGGAGAGGAAGTCAACTGTAGTCTTTCCTACTGAATTCAAGCACAGATGAAGCACTGGCTTTACGTATATTCCTGGCTAGATAAGGTCGCGGAAAGCGGCAATGTTAGGGGATGCGGGAATAAGAAACTTTAATTAGTTTTTACCACATTTAGCATCCTAACTAATCTTCTCTTTCATCGACTTTTGCTGCAAGCTAGGCTTGACTATTTGCCAGTTAACAAATGTACACGGAGTCAATGAGTTATCCATATATATCCATATAGATCCATATACTTGACACCCCGTACCCTAGAGACCTTGACTAGAGGTTCCAAAATGTTCGACTATAACTCAGGCCCTTTTTAATAAATTTGTTGTCGAATGCCAGTCTAAAGATTTCATAAGAGTCTGCTTAAAACCTTTAGAAAAAAATTCTTAAATAATGAGTAATGATAGGTCAACATGATAAACATCAGAGATTTAACCGGATAATTCCAAACACGGTTGACCCCCGATCCATTGATCCAGCATTTGAAGAATGCAGGTCTTAGCATGTAAAACAGGAAACATATGCATATGAGGAGCGGTGAGTGTCAGATTTTTGTCACTTTTTTGGCGTCTAAAGTGTGAAGTTGGGCTAAACGCTTTGTTTTAATTAAAGTAGCATTGGAAGATAAATTCAGAGGTAGCCGGAAAGTCACGACTGATTTGCACAATTTCGTACTCAACTCGAGATGAACTAAATTCCAACTTGCTGAACCGTTTGGAGCAAACTACATATGCTGCCAAAGTCAGCACATCATATGATCCTGATTATAGCGCTTAGCGCCTTGACTTTTTTATTACTGTAGTAACATTTATCTATTAGCTAAGGATCTTACTCAGCAACGATTCTTTAAAGTTATTCTTGCTCATGATTAGGACTACGACTACAGGACAAATCGAATTAAACCAAAATCTGCAAGGCCCCTACAGTAGTAAGTCATTACAATTAAAAAAACGAAAATCAAAATGCAAAGTGAGCCTTATCTTGTTTAGATTTTCCCACTCCACCGAATTCAAATTCCGCACAGTAGGACCCCCCAAAAGAGAGCAGGGTTAGTAGAAGAAGCTGAAGATGACGTTTAGAATATTTTAGGTTTTGCAATAGAGATTATGGACTCTGGACACCATGTCTTCATTTTCATTTTTCCAAGTATGATTCAAAGCAATAATAGCTTCAAAATTATTTGCAACCTTGACAGGCCAGTACAAATATACCAATTTCCCAACTTTGACACGTGCGAGGCGCCATGGAGCATGAGGGTCAGATCCGTCAGTGTGTTCGATTCGGCAGTGTGTTCGGCGATCCCTATTTACTACAGGCTTTGTACCAAGCCGAAACCGCTATTTTGAACGACCCTTTGACAATTTTCTATCTTGGTACCACGAAAAATTTCTAAGTGCAAACGCTTCGCGACCCCCTGTGTGACAGTCCGTAAAAACCGCTGGAAGACGAATTAGGCCAAAATAATCAATAGTGAACAGGTTCATGGTTTTGATAACATGATAATAATAGCTATTTTGCTAAAAAACACTATTCCCAGCCATAAATAAGCAATATTATATACAACCGATTTAGTGATTTTTTGGAAAAAATGTAATTTTTGTGAAACATTTCGAATTTTTCCTAATTTTGTTGAGCCAAACTTTTTAAAAGTTTGCTGGTGGGGTCTGCAAATTTGGGTGGGTGGGGTCTGGGTTTTGGCTATTTGGGAATGGGGTCTGTCTCGTAAGTTTCGAGGGTGGAGTCCATTTGGGGGGAAGGGTGCATAGGTACACCCTATGATGCCACTGCTTTCCTTCCAATGATCATAGGTATAATTAGGGGGGGTTTAGGGGGTATCCCCCGACCAATTTTCGAAACCACCCCCAAAACTTTTTGGGGGTCCCCGTATTTTGGACTTTCTGACGCAATATTAACCTTATTTTGGAGTTAGAAACATGTTGGCAATCAAGTTTTCGAGTTTAAAATCCCTGTCTAATGTTAAATTTTGTTCATAGTTGGATCATGTTTTTTGGCATTAGCAGTGGCTGAAAATGCTATTTTTGGCTTAAAAATAGAAAAAGATCTTTGGAGGAGGTTGGGGAGGTGTCGTGGGGGTTGGGAGAGGTCTAAAAAGGGGCCCCGCCCCCAAAATTTCGGAGGAGGGCCCCCAAATCCCCGTTACAACTATGTATCCATGATGACTAACTTTCCACTGTACCCTTAAAGCTTCAAGTTAGCTATGTATGTTTAACATTTACCGTATACTTTTGTGACACTATTCGCACATAATTTTTAAATTTCCACAAACAAATTAACGAATTCAAACAAAAATAAATCATGGATCAATGATTTAATAACGTTTTCTTTTGATATGCAATGTTCTTCTTCTGGATCATTCGTTTGGTTCGCAAATGCGTTTTTAACACCCCAAAAAGCTTGATTTTTAAAAAATCTGAAAGTGGATCAATAAAAATAGCTGATGGATCATACCTAAGTTTGTGTGGCAAAAATGGATCAATGCCAAGCGCAGTTGGATCATTAAGTGGGGGTGCTAAGGAGACACACGTAATATTTCCACTTATGCCTGTATTTGACTTAAGGTGGTGATTCCTTTGGAGACATCAAATTTGAACCATTACTAGCATTCATTCTTTGGGGTTAGAAAGCTATTTTCATATCAAAATGCAGGTTAACATTTGCTCTTTCTGATGAATACAACGAAACTAACTTTAGATTTACTTTAGATTTAGATTACTACATTTTCGAAGCAATTTAATTTTCCAAATTTTTTGCAGACTAAAGTAAATTTTTTTGTGAGGCATCGGCCACATCATTCAATTCCACTATCAGATAGCTGGGGGCCTTTTTAATTATTATGAAGCCGATTTTCGTTGTAAAGAAATTAGCTAAAATATACGCGCAACCTGGATTTTGCCTACTTTTCCCCACTTTGGCATGCGACCACTTTAGCTTGAAAGCAGCAATCGGGGCAACAAAAAAACTTTGCAAAAACTACATTTTATGATAGCAGCGTACGGGATAGCATTTAGAAGATTAATACAAAGTTACGAATAATTAATAAAAGGTTAATAAAAATTATTAAAAGGCTTCGATTGTCTATAAATTTGTCTAAGTGTCTAGTTCTGCCATTACAAATTTAACTAAAATATTAAAATATTTGTTAAATGCTTTCTAACTCAACTCAGATTTAATTTTCAACCCAGTTTTTCAACCCGGGGTGAGATGCGTGGTAACATCGGCCCCTGGCAGTATCACATTCAAAGATAAACTTCGAAATTAAATCCGAGTTAATCGATAATCGAAAAATTAGTAGCTTCCTTCAAACTATTGGCTTTGCGTTAACAGGTTTTTGGAAATTCTAAGCATCACAATTTCATATTTTTCACATTTCACATAACATTTCTGCTTTTCTAATTTCACACTTAATTTTCTAAAATTTTCCTTTTATGCACAAATACAGCATAAGGAAATGCTTAAGCTGGTGCAGACGCTAACACCTCAGCTAACATCAAAACGGGGTTAAGCTTAACCCGGGTTAGACCCTATTTTGGGGTTAACCCCAAAATTTCAGGGTTGGGTTAACCCTGGGGTTAACCCGGTCCAATCAAACATTTTTGGGGTTGGGTTACGCTTACCCGGGTTAGCGCAAACCCGGGATTGGGTTAACCCTGTTTTCTCTTAAAGGCTGCTAGTGACCGTAGATGAACTGTTTGATTTTCTTGCATTGCGCGTGATTGTTTTTGAAAAATGTTTCTTGCTTTGAGCAATTTTTACACATTGATGATTATTTACTTTTTGAAACTGATTATTTTATTGCATATTCCCCGCTTTATCGTTCAGCACGTGACAGTTGTGTGGCCTAAGCCTAAGCCGAAGCCGAAGCCAATGACCTACACAGCCAATGTGCCAAAATTAGCCCTACTTGTTGCTAGTATTGCCATAGATTAACACGGGGGGTATGGGGTACAGACCTTCAAGGGCCTGGATTTTCAGGCCGGCTCGGCCCGGCCCGATCTGTTTCAAAACTTTTGGACCTCGGCCCGGTCTGGCCCGGCCAGAAGGCTAAAAAGGGAGGCCCGGCACGTGTGTACTAAGTTTTTACCGTTGCCCGAAATAGAAAAAACTGTGTTTTACTTATCACAAAATCTTATTAGTCGTCGCAGAAACCATTATTTAACCGATTTCTCACAGATCCTCTTTATTTTGAGCGAGAAAGTGCAGTCCTCTTTTCGGCTATTTGGGTTTAGAGAATAACTAGCTGCTCAGTTTCGTTGATTCAACAATAACACGAATACTTTCCAAATGTTAAAAATAAATATTTAAATAAATATTGGATGTCAGATGCTAATGTACAATTAAAGATAAAGATACACAAATATACGAGTACGCTAACTATACACGTAAGGCAGCACTGTAAACTGCTAGGAAATTTTAAATAAGATCGAAATAAAACACTACCAATTACTCAAAATTATTTTAGAAAAGTATATAATTTCCATTAAAATGTTGACAGAACGGAAAACAAGACAAATCTTTTATCTGAAAACACCACGCCCGGCCGGGAGCCCGGCCCGCTCCAGTAGTCGGCCCGGCCTGGTCCGGCCCGTATCCAAATTTTTCCTACCTCGGCCCGGCCCGCACGGTGGGCTGGGCAGGGCCGAGCTTACGGGCCTGACTGAAGGTCTCCAGTCTGGGGGTACAAATCTTCCCCGCCAGCACAAAGTACAAGTCATACCGCCATCAGGAACATGGGTTAAAGAAAAATTTGGCAAGGGAAGAGATGGCCGGAAAAACTTTTCGAACCAAAATTCCAAAACCAAAATTTCAAGAAAATCTATGAAAATTGCTAAGATTTCATAATTTTGTTTCAGATTTATTAAGAATTGAGAATTCAGGTTAGTATTAACGTTTATTTATGCTTATGGCACAAGCCCACTTGAAAATTTTGGTTTAAGATGCAAGCCCCCTCAAAATGGACAAAATCTGGATCCGACCCTATGTTAACCCTTTCATGTCTGAATTTCCTCAGAACTATCAGTTGAAAATGACCAATTTTACATTTTTGCATGCCATTTTTACTGAGCCACCTTTACATTTCGAATGTAAGCATTGAAAGGTCCCAGATGTACCTAGAAAAAGTTGGAAGCGTCAAGCTAAAAATTAGGAAAAGTACGAATTTTGAGAAAGAAAGAAAGAAAAGAAAGCAGAAAAGCAACTAATTGATTTCTCGGTGTAAGAGTTGATTCTAAGTCGGAGTAAACTATGCATTACTTTAACTTGCATCACCTCCTGTAAAACCTGGTGGAACCACTTTTCCGCCGACGAACTACAGCCGGCTTTGGATCGTTTGAATTCAGTGCTCGAACATAGCTTGAAATCATCAAAATTTTCACTGTTGGCGGAAGGATATCGAAACTCGATTTTTCTAGCAGGTGTGGAAATATTTTCTCAAAATAGGGTGGACGCGTTGAAGAAAAAAAGAACAAATGCCCAAACTGCAAACCAGTAACTGGACCCTGTCCCAAACATAAGATAAGATGTGAAAATAACCACTTGGGTCATATGGCTCATCCGTAATTAAAATGTTTATTGCCCTTTAATAACAAGTTTAGCTGTAAATATTGATGAATGAAATGAAATAATTTTTATACATTTTTAGAATTTCATTTCTGGTTTGTAAAATTCAATTTTATTTAGTTTCGATAGCATTTTTAGGGGAAGCAGGATCCGGGTCTTTCCCATTATCCCCTCACAGGTCCGATGAAGTACCGACAATTGACTGATTGAGTTGAAATTTGGTAGGGGTAGGTTCTCGGACCTGCTGATTTCAAAAATGCAAAAATTTTAAAATATTAAAATTATAGTTTGGTAAGGGGGGACCAAAGGGAACTGAAAATTTTATTAAAACTTTTATTTCGAAAACCTACCACTACCAAATTTCAACTCAATCAGTCAAATTGTGCTACTTCGGTATATACTTCTTCGGAGTTGTGGGGGGATAACGGGAAAGACCACAGAATCCTACATAAACGTCTTCAGCAAGTAACATCCACAATTTTTCTGCAACTAGAAATTGTCTTTTCAAATACTAATATTTGTTATTGTATTCTGGTTCGTTTCAATTATTGATGTTTCAAAGAAAAACGTTTCACAATTTTTATTGCAATTCATAAGCTCTATATATTTCAGTCCGAAAACGTTTCGTTTAAGAAATGAGCTATGAAAATCATATGCTAATTCAACAAAAACAATTTGATTTTGGAAAACAACGAAGCGTGGCGAAAATACGCCTAAATAAAGAAAACAAACTCAAATATAACAAAAAATCAACACAATTGAACTAACCCCAAAATGAAAACCCGGGTTAAGGACTTAACCCACCTAGGTGAGGAGGGTTAAGTTTAGGCCTGTTTAACCCCATTTTAACCCCGATTTCTAAA
>JASAND010017822.1:0-59810 GCA_030248195.1 Trissonchulus latispiculum
CGTTTAAGGTAGCACTATAAGTAAAAATCGCCCTGCAAACAAAACAAAGTTCGGTCGCAGCTGAACAAACTTAAGGTGGTGGTATCCTTTTGTGCAGTGCTTTTTGGACGATTTTTTGAAACGCTATAACTTTCGCAATTTTGGGAGTTGGAAAGCACTTTATACATCATTTTAAAGCTTATTATCTGTACATTCACATGAGCTTACAGAACTGGCAAAATTAGCTAACAAGCTGACATCTAACAGGATGAATATAGACCAAAAGTCTTTGAACATCGATTTCTCAAAACTGAAGAATCGGCCAAAAGTTCTTTTTGTGCCACGATATGAAGGACATATGGGCCGAGGGACGTTTTTTGGATTTGGCTCAGCAGGTCTTAACGGTCGAGAAAATCGGCCAAATGCCCAATAATACGAAATCTCGCAACTTCGCATTGAGTTTTCTTGCTACTCAATATGTTTTAGCCCAAACCAAGAAAAACTTCCCTCCGCAGAAGTGAAAATTTCGATTCTGCCGAAAATCTCCGGAATCCGTCGAGTAGTTTTTGAGAAATCGATGTTCGAAACAAAACAATCGCAGTTTTGCCAAAATGGTTTTTCGGCCAAGTCTCTATCGGAAAGCAATAAAGTCCGGCTAATAGGCATTCATAAAATGTGCATTTGGACGATGTATCGATTGAGTATAACTAAGCCAATTTTGTCCTTAACATGTGGCAGTAATTTTGAAAAAACTGATTTCATCGAAAATGGCCATTTTTTGACCCTAAAAACAGTTTTTTGCTTATACTGACTTAACCACTGGAGATAGCTCAAAGGTTGTAAGAGCAAAAATGTTCATTTTCGAGTCCTCTTACCAGCCATACCAACCAATCCCGTGTCTTGTCTACCTACTGGGAGCTTAAGGCAAAAAACCAAAACTTCTTTCTTTAGGCCTAAGAATGCGGGACTGGTCTTAGAATGTTAAAGAGCACGGAAATAGGTTATTTCGTAAGTTATAGCCCTTTGCGTAAAGGATTAAAGCCGTAGGAGTCAAAAATACCCGAACGGAAACCAGCACCTTAAACTATATATGGCTTAGTCATTGGTCAACTGTCATTTGAATCAGTCGTTTGTTTTGTGACCTTTTCACAAAAGAGTTAAGTAGAGTTAAGGGGGGTCCACCATGAAAAATTTAATGGTCACGGATTCTGGAGTAGTTCTGGAGGAGTTGTTACGGAGTAGTTGCGTTCAGTACTTAACGAGTAGCTTATTCTTTTCATGAACGCGTTAAGGTGGTGATTCCCTTTGGTCACATAAAGTTTGCACCATTATAACTCATTCATTACTTGGAGTTAAGAAGCCATTTTTATATCAAAATGTAGCTTGACATTTTCTCTTTTTAATGAGTACAATGAATCTAAGTTTGGCTTTCCAAAATGTTTTTCCTGTATTTTAGACGAAGTATAATTTTTCAGATTTTTTGCAGGCTGAAGTAGATTTTTTCGCAAGACATCGGTTAGAGCATTCGATACCTCTATCAAATAGCTGGGGACCCTTTTTTAGTTGTTGTGATATCGCTCTTCGTTATGGAGAAATAAACTAAAATGTCTGCGCAACCTGGATTTTGCCTACTTTTCACTACTTTGGCAAGCCACTACTTCAGTTAGAAAGCAGCTATCGGGGCAACTAAAAAAGGGTCCCGGGGTATTTTTGTGTAGAACACATCTGCTAAGTGGCAACTCTCTAGCTTGCATACTAAATTCTGCACAATCGCTGGAAAAAATTTGGTCGTGTTTTTGCAAAAACTACATTTTTTGTGATAGCAGCCTAAGGGTTAGCAATTGTACGATGGTCATGCCTCCGATAATTGGCCTCTGTGAGACCTTTAAATTGACACCCTTAGTTAAATTTTACGGCTTTCGTAGCTCAAGAAGTAGTGGATTATTTGATTTCTGCAGAAAGGACAAGTTTTTGACGCCAAAATAAGAAAATTGGCTATATCTCACGATAGGGAAAAGCTAGAAATTTCCTTCCAAAAGCAAAATTGTAGAGTTTAACGAGTTCTTTCGAATGGATATAGTCATAGCCATGCAGCTGCTGCCAAACTTTCAGAAATTGGCAAAAACCGCCCTGAACGCAAATGTTGAATTTTTGAAGCGCTATTGCGCAGAGGGTGTTAGAACGCTAAAACAACTTATCTTGGAAAGTTTCGTTGAATTTCATCCTGGTTTACGCCGTCAATCAACAATATGTGCCCAAAAGGAATCACCACCTTAAAGGACGGACAGTCACGCTTGAGCTGAGTTAAAATCAGGACTTAATTTAAGCTCATCCTTTAGCTCTTGTCTTTAGCCTACTATATTCTTTCGCGAAAAGGCCCTACCATACAAATTTAAATGGCAGTTTATTAGCAAATTAATTAGAAGATTAGGTACAATTTAATAAATTTCCATTTTTTCTAATTTCAAGCAATCTAATTCATCTTCAGTGTATGGGCTGTGCCTAAAACGGAACAATACATATTGAATTAACAGTATATATATTATGCCAACTTTAATTGGCAGCTAATACCCAGATCTATACGGAGTGAATAGGCTTAGCCTTTTCTTAGAAGTCGAAAGACGACTTGCAAAGTCCTTGCTTCGAGGAACCTTAAAGGGCGCTCAGTTAGATGTTTAGTTTCGTTCAACCTTCCGAGCAAACTAAAATTCAAATATCCATATTCTTTTGATTTTGTGTGCAGAAGAATAGGCAGCTCGTTTCTCACGTGGTCATAGCACTACTGAAAATTTGTACTTTTTTGTCAACATTATTAAGAACCGTGAATTATCCTTTACTAAACAAAATTAAACAAAATTAGCAAAATTTCGAAACCTTGGAGCTACAGCATTGTTACCTGAGTATACTGTACTGCGTGTGGGGTTATCGTTGTCACAGGAGCACTACATCCATTGATACAAGTCATTACTGAGGTAGTGATAGATACAATAACTACAAATAAACAATAAACTGTTTTGGTTTTTGTAATTTTTATGGCATTTATGTGTGATTTCTCCGATCTATAAAGAGTGCCTGCTTAGTATTATAATAAGGTAGTCTATTCTCCCGACGATTTCACTCTTGACGTCTTCCTATGGCTAATATATCAATATTAACATATTTGAACTCCAACATGTTAGATTGGCGTTATAAATAGTGTATCCTCCCTGTATTCTGACTTGTTCTGAGTTGTTCTGATCTCATTTTCGCCAATGCTCTATTGCAAAGATGGACGACGCGGGTTGTATCCAGTATCCATGTCCTGCACACTTTTCTTATATTCTTTCAATTCTGATTTCAACTTTTCACTTTCTACCGACTCATCACAACATATGAGCTCAGTGTCTTACTCTTCCTATTATAAACTCTTGGCATCCACCTACCATAAACAATGGCAATAATCAGAATTGGTGCATTGATGCCTATCGACCAAGTAAACCCCGAGTCCTGGATATCCCCTGACCAATATGATACAGTGATGACAATATAGGCTAAACTAGCAAATAGCATAGCAAACGCTCCAACAATGGAAACGATGTCCAAAATCAGAAACACAACCCTAAACAAGGTGTTGGAGCGCCATTCCGGCTTTCGGATCCAAAAGTAGCCTAAGAACGATGCGATGACCATCCATATCCCAGCCCAAAAACAGGACCACTCTCCGTTGAGGTTGTAGAGTTTGGAATCATAAACGAAATAATAGGAATGACCGCGAACAGATGCGGTAATTCCAAAACTCACAATCAGAAAGGCCAGAAAAAGTTGGACGTTGGTCAAAACTTTCAGTTGCGATTCATATCTGAGATCCATGAAAATGTTGACTATAACAGCATAGAATATGTCTTAAAATCGAAACAGTGGCATTAAGCAACAGTTAGATGTCGGCAATCCTCGTGACCACTTAAAAGTGGATCGCTTGAAGTTTTATGTTGATATTAGTAAGAAAGAATTCATATACCACGAATAAGAAAGAAAGTCATGTACCACCGAAGGTCGAAAAATCCGGACCTCTGGTTTTAGTCAAATCCACGGCATTTCGCTGTCTAGTCGAATGCTTCCCCAACACTGAGCTACAGAGGCACAGTTGCTACACCGAGTTAGTGTACTTTGTCTTATTTATTTAGCCAATTTAATACGAATACACTGCGGTAGGTAAAGGTCAATTTCAAAAGGGTTTGTGCAAATTTGCTTACTTAAGGATTGGATCTTCCAAGCCAATCAAATGTCAGCAAATTCCTGACTGCATTCAATTCACTATTACGACTTCCCTATCAAATGGGAAGGATCCTCTGATTTATGATTGCATCTCCGAGATTACCTCTACCTGAGACAGTCAAGAAAGACTCCGTTTGGGTTGGGCACGAGAGGGTATATACATTTGCCAAGGGTAAGCTATCAAAACCAAAAGTCGGATTAAGGCATAAACATGGGTTTGCTTGGGCATCTCCGATTTTTCTCATTTTCACATATTTTGTGCTTCCCATGGGTCTCCAAAACAAGACAAGTGCGTTTGTTGCAAAAGTTTTCCTGTCATTCACAATAGCCCAAGAGCAAATCGGCCACAACTTCGTGTATTAAACATAGTTTGGACTAGGTAAAGTGCTAATATCTCTATAGGATCTATGCGTTATTTGCAAGAGGGTCGTTGATTTTCTACGAATTATCAAAGTTTTCGTAGTTTCAATGTTTCAAAGTTTCTGTCTCGTTGCTTGGCTTTTGTAATCTATTGAGGTTATAAATACCTACAGGTACAAGGGTTAAACTGGTGTATTTGTCATGCCGTAGTCTTTTGCCATCCTATGTGTACGTGACTTCTTAGCCCTCCACGAGGGATACTGGTGTAAGTATTAATTTGTAAGGATTTAAAGTGCAATATCTCTTAACTGGGTTGATCCTTGAACCTAAAAACCTATTTGGTTTCTGTAGACATATGGTGGTATATTATACCTGAATACGAGCAAAATCCGAGACTATAAATTTTGGCACCTGGCGACCCTCCCCTTCATCCCGAGTTTTGAAGTTGCCACTTATTATTTTCCCTGTCATGTAACTCTTTGCAATTTGATTGCATAATTCGCAACCTCTCATCGAATGGGGTTTATTGACCCAGCCCCTCAAATACTTCTGTATGCTCATCAACGAAACTTGCTGACGATATTACTATATTTTGTTACATGACTTTTGAATGAATATCAGCAGCGAGGATAGCATAAATATACAGAGAATAAACTTTTCTACACTAAGACTGAGAAACTGTTAGAAAAGTATACAAAAAGGCGCTACTAAACTCTGCCAGCCGATGCCGTGGCAAGATTCATTTGAGTTAATTTAATTTGACAGAATTTATTGATATGTAGTCTCAAATAGACTGTACACTCCAATCACTGGCTTAAATTTGAAAACCTCTTTTGAAGTACAGCCAAGGAACTTGACTAAAACTATTTTATGAAATAAAATTTTATTGAATATATTTAATTGAATATATTATTTATTTTTATTTATAATGTTTTATTGAATATATTTAATTGAATATATTTAATATAGTTAAGAGATATTTTATAAAATAAAATATTTATTGAAATTAGAATTCAAAAACCATGACTGCAATACCTTTTCGCTCGAAAATCTGGAATCGAACCCACAACCTTCAGCCTGGTATACTAACGCTCTACCGATTGAGCCACCCGGGCACAGTCAAAACCAGCTGATAATTCCAACCGATTCTCAGTTAAGTGATTCTGCGAATTTGAACGGCTGTATATGAATGAATACCGACCGAAATAGAGATGACAGCTGATAATTTTTTGTGGACTTTTTTTAAAAAAGAAACTTTAAGTAAATATTTGGCATAGTGCTAACGTCTCAATGGATGCATTGAGCTGGTTATAAGTTGTTTGAAGAGAAATTAGGGGAATTAGTGACACAAAAGTAGGCGCGACAAAATAACATCTTATGCACCATAGAAAGAAAGCTTAATGCTGTATGATTCAATTTCTAAACAACTCTTATTACTGTACATGTGCAAAAATTTGTCGGTGACAAAGAATAAGCTCTTAAATTATGAAAGCTGTGAAAGATGGTTCAGCGAGTTAAATCAATTAACGGATTTTGAATCAATGAATATTGACGAATTTGAATAGTGCAATTGAATGTTAGATCATTATAGAAATTTTTGGAAAACGTTTCCTGGAAGCAGGAACTTTTGGACTTTTAGGGATTAAGTTTTAGAAAAATGACGATACAAACAATGTTATTTATTACTGACACACTTTACCGAATATGTAGTAGGGAGTAGTGTCAAGTGACCATTTATTATTTAATAAAACCCATACACAGTAAAATACTGCCAAGTGTTGGCTGTTAAATTCGAAATCATCAATGTAATTTTTCCTTTTCTTTCTTCTCTATTTTCAAGTGAAACCGTAAGATCCAATATTTCGTTTCCTTTTGTGCCTGAAATAGATTATATTTGTAATTTTAAAATTGTATAATGATGTATAATTGTATAATATCTATGATTATCATTATAATTTTAAAGTTAAGTGGTGGACAACATATATTAATGAGGGGTCCGATTGCGGGGGAGGGGAGGAGTTTACCCCTAAAAGTGTATATAAAACTGCCTTTCCCAAAATCAGCAAAATTAGTAAGTTGTTTACGTTTTTGGTCACAAATTAGTGGAAAATGAAGACTTTTAGCAAGCATTTGTGAAATTTTTAAAAACTGGCTAAAATTTGCTAAAAATGTTCAAGTGCTGGTAAAAATTGCTAAGGGTACACCCTTTTTTGTTTCTACTCTTTCTCTAAATACGCCTTTCTACCCCATTTTTGTTGGTGGGGGTCTCCCCATTCTTCCCCCGTTATCTTATGGTGGGCTCGCTTGTGAAGCGTCATCAGTGTTCACTTAAAACAGCTCCGGAAACTGCACACCGTGCTTTAGAACATCCACGGTTAGAGCTAGTTAATCCTGCTAGATTTGTTACTTAACGTACATAGGTGGTCCATTCTCCCGACCTTTGATTTCATTCTTTTTCAATCCATTTTTTAATTTAGTTTTGTTGTCCAAGCGAGCATATCACAACGAGTTATTAACTTTATTTCGCTCCTCCTAAAGCTCATGATTAATCTCACCTCAAAATCAGCAGCGGATGCTGTGTGCGCTAAAGGCCCACCTCCCTCCCGCAAATGCGTAGCTACTGGACCCCCAGAAATGAGTACCTATAGTACGACCAAAAAATGTGTGTACAAACTTCGACCGTTTATAGCAGATTAACCTTTGGAGTAAACCCCAACAATGTATATATTTTTAGAAACCTCAGGAACCCGAGATTTCGAAAATCCGGGAAAATCCGGAATTCCGGGTTTTATTCACGGAAAACCTAATTTTTTTAATTTTTAGCCCAATTTTTATCGCAATCAAAAATTTGTTTCCACAATCGAATAGAGCCGGTCCCGCAGCATATTTTTGCTTTTACTAGTTTTTCACGAAAATGCACCCAATTCCCGGAATTCCGGGATTTCGAAATTTCCGGATTTTGAAAATTTTCTCAGAAACCCCAAGATGGGTATCATTCGAAAGCTCTTATCGAGCTGAACAACGTTTCTAATAGAATCAACTCTTGAAAATGCACACAATTCCCGGAATTTGCGAAACCCGGATTTTCCAGATTTTAAAAATTTTCTCCAATACCCACAATATGGGTATCATTCGAAAGCTCTTGATGAGCTGAACAAATCTTGTAATAGAACCAACTCGCAGAAATGAGCCCAGCTTTCGCAATTCGCTAATACCTTCCAAGCTAGTTTGAAATCCGAAATTCGTGAATTTCGGGAATTGGGTGCATTTTCAGACATCGGTACTATTACAAGAGTTGTTCAGCTCATCAAGAGCTTTCAAGTGATATCCATATTGTGGAGTATTGGAGGAAATTTTTAAAATCCGGAAAATCCGGTTTTCTCGAATTCCGGGAATTGTGTGCATTTTCAAGAGTTGATTTTATTAGAAAAGTTGTTCAGCTCGATAAGAGCTTTTGAATGGTACCCATCTTGTGGGTATTGGAGAAAAGTTTTAACACTCTCGCTGCCACGTGGTTTTTGGAAATCCGCCCCCGCATGCCAAATCTATATCTCGTTACTTACACATCTCCAGAAAGCCATCTCGGCACTGTTCTACTCGAAATTTTGAGCTGATTTCAGTTCCGTTGCCAGAATGCCATCGCCCAAATAAGGGCGATGGCGTGCTGTTAATCACGAACTATCTGAGTGCCAATCGCCCAGTAGTGGGCGATGGCTAATATTAGGGAAATTGCCATTTCCCGTAAGTGGGCGTTAGATTTCACCACTACAACCTAGGCATTGAAGCAAAACATGAAAACGGAAGCGTGATAGGACGCTAAATACTATCTTTTTGAAATTTTATCTTAGACTATTTGCTCTGCTTATGGGTTTCAAGTGGAATTTTGCCTTCTATTGTCGATTTTATATATAGTGAAGGGATTAGATCATTCGTACATGTAAAGCTGGCTACAGATGTGGCAGAGTCATTACAAACAGGGTTGAAATACTTCATGACTTGTGGGATCTCTGTTAACCAAAATTTCTGTTTATAATCTTTTGTCCGACCGAACCGAATCGAATTGGTCTTGGACATG
The DNA here is from genome assembly GCA_030248195.1 of Trissonchulus latispiculum. NCBI lineage: Eukaryota > Metazoa > Nematoda > Enoplea > Enoplida > Ironidae > Trissonchulus > Trissonchulus latispiculum. Next base: position 8,669 of record JASAND010017822.1, read on the forward strand.
GTGGAATTTCTAATATCTGTTTGATTGGAGGAATATAAAATGAAGCTAACAGTTTCAGAGAAAGTATGCATCCTAATCGCGTGTATGTTCGTAATCCGTAGCGTTATTTCTGAGTTTACTTTCCTTTCCAAATTCCACATTACTGCAACTTGGAACTTGAATTTCGGTTTGAAAATGGAACATCAAAAAGTTCAGACATTTCATTGTTTTGCTCTGTTTTTAACTGTTTCATAATTTGTGCTGTCTCTATTTACAGCCTAAGCGATTTCTGTGCGTTTGAATCGTATTCTGGAAGTAGAAAGTTTGAGTACGTCAATATCAACCGATATGAGCTAAAAGTCCAAAAGTATCAATCTACGGGCCTTATTGGCACGCCAAAGTGGCATTTCATTTCATTATTACCATGCCAGTTAGATTTCTACTCAATTGAAAATATGTCTGCTTATCGCCCATATATGGGCGATGGCATGCTATGCCAAACCGGCCATCGCCCATATGTGGGCGATTGGCAGCGAGAGTGTTAAAATCCGGAAATTTTGAAAACCCGGAATTGCGGAAATTGGGTGCATTTTCGTGAAAACCTTGTAAGAGCAAAAATATGCAGCGGGACCAGCTCTTCGACCGCGAAAACAAAATTTTGATTGCGATAAAAATTTGGCGAAATACTAAAAATTTTAGATTTTCCGTGAATGAAACCCGGAATTCCGGATTTCTCCGGATTTTCGAAATCTCGAATTCCTGACGATTCTAAAAATATACATTGTTGGGATTTGCTCCATTGCATAATCTGCTATAAAAGGTCAAAGTTTGCACACACATTTTTTGGTCGTACTATAGTGTATAATAGATAAGAGTATGACACTCTTACGCTAGCATGAACAGATCATGCTAGGTATGCTCGGTGCGTTAACTCGGGACCCCCCCCGGAACTTCCGGGGGGGTCCCACTTTGCACTAATATGGGAAAATAATAATATTAATATTAATATTAATATGGGAAAAACTAATATCCAAAGAAATATGGGAAAATACTTCACAACGCTTTCATATAAGCGTGTGTCTGCTCGCTGATTGGCCCATTAGCCTAAGGCTTACAGTAGGCATATTATTAATAATTTTTAATTAATTAATAATAACTTTAATTAGGTTTGCAATTAAATGCAATTAAAAAACTAACTCGACAACGTTGTAGCATTTTTTCTGCTCTTTTCAATGATATAAAAATTGTTGCAGATTAGATTCCTTCGAATTTTTGTATTATGCAACAATTTTTATATCATTGAAAAGAGAAGACAAATGCTGCAAAGTTGTCGAGTTAGTTTTTTAATTGCATTAACCTAATTAAAGTTATTATTAATTAATTAAAAATTACTAATAAAATGCCTACTGTAAGCCTTAGGCTAATGGGCCAATCAGCGAGCAGACACACGCTTATATGAAAGCGTTGTGAAGTATTTTCCCATATTTCTCTGGATTTTAGTCTAAATTGATCTAAAACGCAGCGCTATCTTTACGAACAATAAATGAAAATTGTACTCTTGTGTAGGGACCTCGGTCATATAGCTAATTTTCAAAATCAAAAGTCTAAGCGCTATCAAAAATCAAAAATCAATTCTAGTCAGTCTTGCTGCGAGTTCTTATCTGGACGGTCGGGTTTTTCAATCGCTTCTCCCGCCGTTATTGTTGTTTATACTTAGGGGAGTTCTAGTGGGCTTCCACACTTCTGCCTTTCCGTTGAATTACCCCTATTGTTTATTATTTTCTTGTTTATTACTATTCTTGTGGCCTGCTTATTGATAAAAGGTATTTTTTCTGTTTTTGAGCTGTCAAAAATATTTTCCATGTTTGTCCATTTTATAATTTGTCATAAAAATAAACTCGCGGTACTTTTTAGACTGCCGTCGACTTTTGCAGTAGGTTAGGGTAAGCGGACTTGGATTATTCGGACATGCGCACACTCACTGACCTTCAACCTTCAGTCTATTTAATCATTTAATTACTGCAACGAGCCCAATTTCTACAACTGGCGACCGTTTTCACAGGTGAGTAGTATGTCCGACTTATCTCGTCCGCTTACCCGGACTGTAAAACGCTTTAAAAATAAAATTGTTCGCTTATTTTCCGAAATGTCCCCAAATCGGCACCAGGCGTGTCTGATTTTTTGAACCGAAATTGGAAACATTTTCTACCGGGGGGTCGCAGATCGGGGAGAATCATTCCCCCCCAAAATAATTCGGGACCTCCCCTCCCCCAAAATAATTCGGGACCTCCCCTCCCCCAAAATAATTCGGGACCTCCCCTCCCCCAAAATAATTCGGGACCACCCCTCCCCCAAAATTTGGGACCACCCCTCCCCCAAAAATTGGGACCACCCCTCCCCCCAAAATCGAGTTCCCAAGCCCAGTCAAGTAATGCATTTCCCCCAAATTTGGAATATTCAAATCTAGGAAATTCCAAGAAAATTTTTGATAACTTTATTTCACCCTGTTCTGATGTTGCTCAGAGCACTCAAAGTGCCCTTTCTGCTATTTTGGGGAATGGGCTGCCTCTAACAGTGTGTCTGGGCCGTTGTCCGGGCAAGCTGGAGAGAGACCTCCCCTTTCCCAACAACTTCTAAATTATTCTACACCTAAAAATCAGTACCCCGATCAGTCTGTTCAAGTGGGCGCGGGGGCTCAACCCCCTCAAAATACTGGTTCGTTCCGGTCTCTTCGGGTCTTCTCCGGCGTCTTCCCGGCTGGTCGAAAATGGAACCCCTCCCCCTCTGATAGGTCCAAATTTTCAACAAAATCTTGGGCAAAATGCTGCGGTTCCGCCTGGCGTTGTCGGGATACTCTCCCGGCAGGTCAGAAACGGAACCCCTCCCCCTCCCATAGGCTCAAATTCTCAACAATGTTTTGGGGAAAATATTATACGTTCAGAAAATGGGTCTGTATATAATTCAGTCCATAGTCAAAATTCGGCTATTTTGGTCAACGGGGAGGTTTCGAATCCAAAAAATATCCCCGTACCCCATATGGAGCAGGAAATTGGTGGGGAGCAATATCTCCGGGTCCCCATTCAATCAGTCAAAAATTCATCCGACCAAAACTTGTTCGGGAGAGCTCAAATTGCTTGCTCGGATTCGCACAGTGATTTTGTGGCTCCGAATCGCCTGGCAACTCCGGTGGGGGCTTTGCAGCCGGAGGGACGCCACCCGCCTGTGTCCTGCCACTGGGAGGTCAAGGGCGTGGTATTGCCTCCTTCCGGTGAAGGTCGCCCCCAGGGAGGCCTGCCTCCGGTACAACAAAGTTTAGCTGCGGGCCCTCCCCCGGGTTTTTACGCACAACCGGAACATACGTATATTCAACAAACTACGCTTCCGCGATCGTCTCCGGAACCCATACCCTCCCCTCCCCCACTTCAGATGTCCCTACCGTATTCGATTGACAATTTCGGGAAAATACCCAGAATGCCCAAGGTTTCCCGTCACTCTACTCCGGACTCTATGCAAAACACAGATATTTCTGTTTTAAAATTTGACCCGAGCTTATTTCGTTATTATCTGGAAGTTTTGAGGGATGTGCCCCGTTATGACCACAAATACTCCTATTTTGAAGATTGGCTACCCCAATTTGAGTCAGCCGTAGCAGTTCATAGGGTTTCCGGGGACCAGTGGGGGCGTCTTTTGTGGAATAAATTGTCCGGAAAAGCTCAAATTTTTGCATCCAAATGCGGACCAAAGGTCGTCGAGTCTTAATAAGAATTTTTGGAACTATTAAAATCACAGTTTCCCAAACCACAGCGTTCGTTGCGGGAACGGATTTCGGCATTTGCACACCGGAAGCAGCTCCCCAATGAGTCTGTACGTCATTATATTTCCGAATTGCAGGCGATGGCCCTAGACCTTTGGGATACGCAGGAGGAGCGGGAACAAGAATGTGTTCAGCAGCCTTTTGCTTGGGTCCATGACAAATTTGCTTCGGCTTTAGCTTCACTTTTTTGCATGAACGCCCCACTATGCAAGATGTTCGCCGGGTCATAGACCGTTTGGAGTCACGGGAGGCACGGCCCCCGGAGAAAGACACTCTCTCCTATGACTTGCCAATTTATTATGATGAGGAGGGGGGCACCGCTAATAAAACCGCAACCTCAAAAAATTCCGAAATTCCACCACAGTCAAATTTGGAAGTCGCAGCTTCTCGTCTGGGGTTCCGAGAAATGAAAAACTGGTGTGAACTGCATATCCAAGAAGCCTTGAGTAAGTGGGACGAAGAAAAAAAGAAAAAGTTTTCTGCCCCGTGCAAATACTGTAAAAGACGCGGTCACCCACCGGAGAAATGTTGGGACCGTTATCCGTCCAAGGCTCCCTCGGACTATAAAAACCTCCTTCCCCGGAAAGAGTTGATCACGTAACTTACATGTCAAATACGTACCCTGTTCAGTGTGCAGGGACTTCTCCCTATCAGCAACAATATCACCCCATAAATTATGCCCCGGCTCCTCTCTCGTCACAGTACGGACTCCCACCTACCAGCTCACCTCCAGTTCAATTTTCTGCTCCCGCTCCGGCCCTCCCACCCCCATCAAACTTGGGAAATCCGGGTGGCTATGTTGGCGCACAAAATTCTCAGCCAACGGCAATTTCAGCTCCGGCCACTACAACTCCCGCCCTATACCAACGTACAGTACTACGTGTTCCGGAACTTTCTCAACATTTTGTACGAGCCTCGGATTCGGGAGTTTCAGCTCCGGCTGCATCTCCTTCTACTGGGAGGGCACCTCCGGCTTCACATGGGGTTACTGCGGAGCAGGCTAATCAAATTTTGAGCCAGTTTCAAATTGGTGTGGTTACTGATCCGCTTGGTGGCGCAGCTTCTCCAGGGGGGGAGGGCCCCTCTGAACCTGACTACTACCCGTCTGATTTAGTCGATTCATCAAATATTCCAGATTTTGATTATGCTTTTACGGCGTCCCAATTGTCTAATGTTTTTTCAAAAATGGTTCAAAACTTTATTACCTTGCAGGCCATTCACAGAGATACTCTTAATTTCATGCAAGAATACCATCAGGCCTGCCAAACCAAATGCATGAAATGGCTTATTTATTGCAACGTTTATGTCCAAATCAGTCGGAATTCGACTCAGTCTTGCTTGACAAAGGTCACCCTCCTCCCTCTTGGACCGCGGGTTTTTCTCCCAATCTCCAGGAGGCTGGTGCCTTTCGTTGCCACAGGCTCGAAAGTAATTCTGCAAAAGGGACAAAAACTGAAGAACCTGTCAGTCCAACGGCACTGCAGGAGCCAGAAAAACCCCAAATGCGAGATCCAACATCTGATGCAGTAACTCCGGGAGGGTCCATCGGAAGTGAAACCGAGCAAGTACTGGCGGCAGCAGACAATATCCCAGCTATACTCGCCACCTCCAGGGGGACCAAAATTTTGGCTATTATTGACTCTGGGGCATCTATATCTATTATCAGCCCTCGGACAGCTAAGAGAATTTTGAAAGGTTCGCCAATGTTCAATTTCATAAACCGGGCCCCATCACCGCAGTGACATCTAGCGACGCGCCGTTAAAAATTTCTGCCAAAGTTTTCGTAATCTTCACGGTGGGGTGTAAAGAATATGGGTGGTCTTTTCATATGGTTCCTGACTTTTCTGAACATTTTTTGAAAGAAACTTTTCAAAGCTTTCTATTTTACTTTTCGTCTGATTCAAGTTCATAAGATTTATTTAAATTCGGCTTTAAATGATCTTATGAAAAACTCTAGAAGTTAGTCTCTCCCGGAGTATATACGTATACGTACATATCTCCGGAATTTTCACATTTTGTCTTCCATACCTCCTATTGCCTGTTTTAGTTCAGTTTCGGTAGACACACTTTAATTTACACTTTAGTTTTTCAGGTCGGCAGTACAATTGTTTTATTTTTTATTTTGCAGCTTTTACGCACGGCTAACCGGTCACGATTCGCCTTTCACACCACACTTGCACTTGCTTTACTTCCAATTTAAGGTGCAAATTTCTCCGCCATTGATCCGATATATCCAGCTAGTAACAATTGGCGGTGCACATTGGACGATTTTCCGGAGTGAATCAGTGCATGCAATCACACCCGGACCAACTTAAGTTTTTTAATCGCATTGGTAAGAACATTTTTGGATTCGCTACTGGGGCGCACTGGGCTGGCTGCAGACAGACCGACGCGTTCTGGGTTTGGAAAGGGGTGAAATTTGATTCCTTCACTATGAAATTTTTATTTTTTCGTTAGTAGAACTGGGAAAAGCTTGACAACTCATTCTCACGTTTCTTCTCACAGGAAATATTTCCTTGGGTCGGCCAAAGCGCGCTGGTTGATTCAACGCAAAATTTGTTTTCTATCAAACAAAAAGTGAAAATGTGCATAGAAATTCAACAGTTGAACCAAGTGGGGGTATACGTAGATGTTTAAGTGTCTGTAATTTTTTGTTCTAACAGTTTTAGAATGGTCGGGGTCAACCTTTCAAAATCTGTTCCGGTATTGTGTTTCGGGCTTTCCAGGGCCTAAGGAGTGAAACCTCGAGGGGTGGTCCAAAGTCACTGACAAGGGTGAACAATTTTTTGTGCCGAGGTCGGCACAGCCAAAAATGAAAATGGATCGGGGAGGCCACAGCTTTCTGTAAAAGAAGCGATGACCATGCCATTTCCAAAAAACCGTAACGAAAACAATTTTGGTTCAGGCAATTTTGCCCTAGGTCACCGTTCACCCTGTTCACCTTGGTTTTACTGTGCTGTCCTCGGCACAAATTCACTGTTTACCCCGTTAACCTTGGCTTTACTGTGCCGTCCTCGGCACAGATTCAATGTTCACCCTGTTCACCTTGTTTTACTGTGCCGATCTCGGCACAAAATCGAAAGGACCCTGGACTCAGTTGGAGGACAGACCAGGAGTTTGTGAGCATAACTCGCTAATTGGAATGGACATCGGTCGGCACTCTAAAACCAAAAATTTGTTCCTTGAGACTCAGATGCCCTCCGTACTATCTTGACTCTGGGTATTTCGAAATCGTCTTTCCAGGAGAATTTTCAGCAGCTTGTTTTTCAAATCGATCGCCTTTCTAAAATGATAGTTACAGCATTGTTCTGGGTCTATTTAAATCTTGAAAACTGGAGTGTCATTGGACTCTCCCGGAGGGTATCCAGGGTCTTTTTCACATCCTTGTTAACTACGTGGTCCGGCTAGATTCGTGTTTTTATAAGTTCATGTCTAATTAACCTTTTTTTAAATCAGTTTTCAATTCTTAATCTAAACTTTTGCTAATATGTAACTAATTCTTTTTGTTTTGTGTTTTAGGTTCCAATCCCCTTGGGTTGCCGGTACGGGTCCAGGTCCGAATATGTGGTATTTGTAGTCTATGTTTGTACGTACGTGGGGGTGGGATTGTGATTCTTTATTCTTGGTTTGAAAACTCTTTACTTGTCCAGAAATATGTTTTGCTTTATTTGGAAAAAAATTCTTTTAGAGCAAATGTGACTAAGTGACATTGATGAGCCATGCCCCTCCGGTACTGGGGGCAAATGGGGGTTTAGCTTTTAAAACTGGCTGGACGTTCGCGCAGGCTGTCTCCTGCTGATCTGTCGGGGGCTCCGCGGTTCCGCTCTGTGGGGCCAAGGATCCCTCGTCTGGTCCAGCAGGAGATCAAATTTTTCTGACGCGACAAAAACTCCGTGGTGAATTTTAATGTTAGAACGCGTAATGCTCAGAGAAAAACTCATTAGAGAAAATTTGATGTCCTACCGTTGGAAGCTTTTTTTCATTGTTGCAGAAATTGGTTGTTTGGTTCCTCCGGGAAAACGGGTTGAAAGCGGCTCATCATGTAACGCGATGCGGACTGTACGTATGTACATGGCCCGTACTGGCAGGGAGGTGCTTGCTTTTTTTCAGCTACAAACCTGTTATGTGTGGTTTTGTGGGAATAAAGATGTCTAACCACTCGAGTACTTTGGACCACCTTCTTTTTCGTGAAATTCTCTTGATTTTTTCTAAGACGCTCTTTTGCTTTCCGTGTTTCACTCTTCTGCAACGACAAACCATTACCTGAATTTTCTAAATTCTTGTGAATGTTGTCTAGGGTCTGCTGCAGGGTGCTCGAGGACTTGTTTTACCTTGTATTCTTTCAATTTGTTTACCCTTTTTACCTTCCTACCTTCACCTTGTTACTCAAATTTAACGGTCATTTTTCTTTTTTTATAACAATTTTTATATCATTGAAAAGAGCAGAAAAATGCTGCAAAGCTGTCGAGTTAGTTTTTTAATTGCATTAACCTAGTTAAAGTTATTATTAATTAATTAAAAATTACTAATAAAATGCCTACTGTAAGCCTTAGGGTAATGGGCCAATCAGAGAGCAGACACACGCTCATATGAAAGCGTTGTGAAGTATTTCCCATATTTCTTTGGATTTTAGTCTAAATTCATCTAAAACGCAGCGCTATCTTTACGAACAATAAATGAAAATTGTACTCTTGTGTAGGGACCTTGGTCCTATAGCTAATTTTCAAAATCAAAAGTCTAAGCGCTCAATTCTAGTCAGTCTTGCTGGGAGTTCTTATCTGGACGGTCGGGTTTTTCAATCGCTTCTCCCGCCGTTATTGTTGTTTATACTTAGGGGAGTTCTAGTGGGCTTCCACACTTCTGCCTTTCCGTTGAATTACCCCTATTGTTTATTATTTTCTTGTTTATTACTATTCTTGTGGCCTGCTTATTGATAAAAGGTATTTTTTCTGTTTTTGAGCTGTCAAAAATATTTTCCATGTTTGTCCATTTTATAATTTGTCATAAAAATAAACTCGCGGTACTTTTTAGACTGCCGTCGACTTTTGCAGTAGGTTAGGGTAAGCGGACTTGGATTATTCGGACATGCGCACACTCACTGACCTTCAACCTTCAGTCTATTTAATCATTTAATTACTGCAACGAGCCCAATTTCTACAACTGGCGACCGTTTTGACAGGTGAGTAGTATGTCCGACTTTTCTCGTCCGCTTACCCGGACTGTAAAACGCTTTAAAAATAAAATTGTTCGCTTATTTTCCGAAATGTCCCCAAATTTTCCGAAATGTCACCAGGCGTTTCTGATTTTTTTGAACCGAAATTGGAAACATTTTCTACCGGGGTGTCGGAGATCGGGGGGAACCATCCCCCCCCCCAAAATAATTCGGGACCTCCCCTCCCCAAAATAATTCGGGACCTCCCCTCCCCCAAAATAATTCGGGACCTCCCCTCCCCCCCCCCCAAAGTCGAGTTCCCAAGCCCAGTCAAGTAATGAATTTCCCCCAAATTTGGAATATTCAAATCCAGAAAATTCCAAGAAAATTTTTGATAACTTTATTTCTCCCTGTTTTGATGTTGCTCAGAGCACTCAAAGTGCCCTTTCTGCTGTTTTGGGGAACGGGGCTGCCTCTAACAGTGTGTCTGGGCCGTTGTCCGGGCAAGCTGAAGAGAGACCCAGTCTTCCCCAACAACTTCAAAATTTACATCCACCCCCAAATATTTTTGGAAATGGGGCTGCCTCTAACAGTGTGTCTGGGCCGTTGTCCGGACAAGCTGGAGAGAGACCCCCTCTTCCCCAACAACTTCAAAATTTACATCCACCCCCAAATATTTTGGGAAATGGGGCTGCCTCTAACAGTGTGTCTAGGCCGTTGTCCGGGCAAGCTGGAGAAAGACCTCCCCTTTCCCAACAACTTCTAAATTATTCTACACCTCAAAATCAGTACCCCGATCAGTCTGTTCAAGTGGGCGCGGGGGCTCAACCCCCTCAAAATACTAGTTCGTTCCGGTCTCTTCGGGTCTCCTCCGGCGTTGTCGGGACACTCTCGGGACACAAAAATATTTTCCATGTTTTGTCCATTTCATAATGTCATAAAAATAAACTCGCGGTACTTTTTAGACTGCCGTCGACTTTTGCAGTAGGTTAGGGTAAGCGGACTTGGATTATTCGGACATGCGCACACTCACTGACCTTCAACCTTCAGTCTATTTAATCATTTAATTACTGCAACGAGCCCAATTTCTACAACTGGCGACCGTTTTGACAGGTGAGTAGTATGTCCGACTTTTCTCGTCCGCTTACCCGGACTGTAAAACGCTTTAAAAATAAAATTGTTCGCTTATTTTTCGAAATGTCCCCAAATCGGGCACCAGGCGTTTCTGATTTTTTGAACCGAAATTGGAAAATTTTCTACCGGGGGGTCGGAGATCGGGGGGAACCATTCCCCCCCCCCAAAATAATTCGGGACCTCCCCTCCCCAAAATAATTCGGGACCTCCCCTCCCCCAAAATAATTCGGGACCTCCCCTCCGCCAAAATAATTTGGGACCTCCCCTTCCCCAAAATAATTCGGGACCACCCCTTCCCCAAAATAATTCGGGACCACCCCTCCCCCAAAATTTGGGACCACGCCTCCCCCCCCCCCAAAATCGAGTTCCCAAGCCCAGTCAAGTAATGCATTTCCCCCAAATTTGGAGTATTCAAATCCATAAAATTCCAAGAATATTTTTGATAACTTTATTTCTCCCTGTTTTGATGTTGCTCAGAGCACTCAAAGTGCCCTTTCTGCTATTTTGGGGAACGGGGCTGCCTCTAACAGTGTGTCTGGACCGTTGTCCGGGCAAGCTGGAGAGAGACCCAGTCTTCCCCAACAACTTCAAAATTTACATCAACCCCCAAATATTTTTGAAATGGGGCTGCCTCTAACAGTGTGTCTGGGCCGTTGTCCGGGCAAGCTGGAGAGAGACCTCCCCTTTTCCAACAACTTCTAAATTATTCTACACCTAAAAATCAGTACCCCGATCAGTCTGTTCAAGTGGGCGCGGGGGCTCAACCCCCTCAAAATACTGGTTCGTTCCGGTCTCTTCGGGTCTTCTCCGGCGTCTTCCCGGCTGGTCGAAAATGGAACCCCTCCCCCTCTGATAGGTCCAAATTTTCAACAAAATCTTGGGCAAAATGCTGCGGTTCCGCCTGGCGTTGTCGGGATACTCTCCCGGCAGGTCAGAAACGGATACACTCTTGATGGTACACAATTGCTTATTCTCACTCTTTTCTACAGTAAGCCACGCGCCCACCAAATGTGACGTATCATTCGTCAATTGATAAATGATAGGTCTGTTTTGCAGAGGGCGATCGACTAATAACTCACATTTGCGGAAAGAGTTCCTTCCTATTGGAAAAAGTGAACATATGCAATTGCGTATGAAGTACTCATTTGTGATTAGGTACGCAATTGCGGGGAAAGAAGCCGTTAGCGTTCAGAGTATGTCTTGCTGAATAGAGCTTAGCGCTTGTCATACTCTTACATACTATGCACTCCTGATAAGACGAATTATGTAAATTGACAACCCAGTTCACGTATAACTATTAGCAAATTTCTGTTACATCAGTTTGTTTTTTCCTGCTGCGCCTCAGCGCAGCAGGTCTCTTATGTTCGCTCAGCCTCACACATTTAAAGGCAAAAGATAGCTTTCAATATGAAAGCATGTAAACCAGTGCTTCAAGATGGCTGAGCATGAAATACACGTAAATCTTCAGTTTTAGAAATTTCCTATGGTATGACTCATAATGTAAATATAAATTCTTCTCAATTGCGATACTTTAGCGAAAACTGGTTGCAGCTTGTAATTCCGAAAAATTAACACTATTTCGCTTCAGCTTTTGCAAGATCGTCTCTGATCTGTTTTAACTGCTATTTTGCTGTCATATTCAGTAATGGGATAGACGCTCTATTCCGTTAATGAAAAAATGTATTAAAATTTAAATATATTAGAAACGGTCCCACGTCAATGCCAAAAAGGCTCTGCACTAAACATCTTTTACACAGTAGGGAATTCTACTGCGCAGCAGGCCTATACAATTAGTATAAATGTTACGAAGGAAACTCTTTTACCCTTTGCAGACACTTTTGCTTGTTAAATTTTCATTTTCTCAGAAAAAACACAAAAAACACGTATGATGGAAACGTAAATACGATTTCTTAAGCAGACATTTTTGAATCAAGAAACTGCACCATGAAATCAAAGGCGAAATGCAAACTGCGGTACACTAGAATTCATAGAATTTGGATTTAAGCATTTAAACTATTTTTATGAATTATTGAAGATTTAAGCGTTGAGTTGATGCCAAAATGGGGAACAGATCCGGTATCATTACTGGTGTTCTCATGAGATCTATGCGACGCACCGATTAGGTGAACCTGCGAATTATGATAACGTTGATGCGGTCTCAGAGGCAATGTGACTCGTGAACCGTCTTCAGTAGGCCATGTAATAGTATGTAACCCTAAGTCGAGTGAAATTTCACCCGGAAAATGTAACATAAAATCAGACCCTAGTATGCAGTCTACCGTTAGTGCATCAACTACAGTGAAAGTCCATTGTTTTACGGGAAGTGCCTTTCGGGTGTGCTGAAACATGAGGGGTACATGCGTTACTCCTACTATTCGGCTCTTACCCCCGTTTGCCGTGCGAATGTAATGATGTGGCCCGGTGGATTCTACGGGTAAATTCAGTCGTGTCGCTAGGCTAGCACTCATTACTGAGACCAATGAGCCAGTATCGAACAGAGCATCCACAGTATGACCACAGATCAGTAGAGCCATAAGCAGTGGTACAGTCCTAACCATCAATACAGAATGTGCATTGATCACCCGACTTGTGTTGTCTACGACCGGCCGAGTTTTCCTTCGGTCTGATTCGTAGTCCGCTCTGCGAGCGGCATTCGATCGCTTAAAAGGACTAGTAGCAGCGTCGGAGTGTGAGATTAGAGAGGAGTCCGTAGTGGGCTCTTCCTCAGATTCCGAGTTTCCATGAGTGTCCTGACGGGAGAATCGAACTATCCGTCGGTCGGGCTTCCTTTGTGCGTCGAGGTTTATCTCAACGGTAGGGGAAGGACAGTGTTCCCGACTATCCTCACTCAGCAACTGTGTAGTGGCCTCTAAATCTCTAGCGTTGTAATCTGACATAGAGGAAGCATAAGAGGTATCTCGCGACAGTGGCCTGAAAGCGGAGGTGGCCTGGCATCGGTTAGCAGTCTTACGGAGATTATCGTAAGCAGCAGGACGATTTACGGCCCTTAGCGGGGTGTTCTCATTCCCTGCAGCGTCCGTTCCTAATTCTACAGCGGGTTCCTCCTCATCATCACTGAAAGGGGACACGCCTGCGCGTCGTACGTTTATGGGAGCAGAGATGGCCGGAGCGGGGGGCTTAGGGTCCCCTCCCCATCGTGACTTGACTCGGCGCATGAACTTTCTACCACACGGAGTCATCCAGAATATAATCACGCAACCAATAACTACAATCAAGATGACTAACATAAGACCGTGATTCAACTGAATAGGTGAACTAAGTGTACGTACTTTTTCATCTGATTCTCAATCAGATTTCTAGCTTGCTCGTTCTCATATTCTGCAGTCGAGAGTTCAGTGAAATGTAACGGTATCCTACCGAGGGGGGCAGGTACAACAGCTTCCCTAAGCTCTGACATGGTTACAGTAGTCCTAGCTAACCCCAAGGTACTGGTCAAAATGGTATTGCCAATAATTAAATGCAGGTATCTTCCGTGCTCGAACCACAATGTACCGGTATCGGGCACAGCCACTCGTTCACCTTCTGCAACATGATTCAATGAGGGCGAGCGAGCAACAATAACTTCGGTGTAGTTTGTACGTATTAGCACGCCTGCAGGAGTGGTGCGATACTCCGTAGAGTTGTCCAAGACTTTGATTTTAACATAGTCTTTGCAAGAAGCAAATTCCCTTTCGACAGTTCTATCCGAGAAAGAAATTAAGATTTGCAAACATTTTGCGCGCAAGCTTGTAACAATAGCATTTGGGGGACAGAACCACAAGCCGGGGGCCGTTTTACACTCGGTAACGTCAATTTCACGTACCTCGCCAGAATCTAAACGCTGCGCATATTCAGGCATGGGGGCCATGGTCGTTATGCCCCGTTCCCGAGAATTATACCCCAAGTTATGAACTGCATACAGTGGTCTAACTTCATGTTCCAAAGGGACAGGAATTTCTAACATGAAACCAAAACGTAGAGTGTTGAAATCAATTTTAATTGGATAGACTTTCCCAAATTGATAAATTAGACTCGGTTCGCGGTTTAACAAGGAGTTCTTAAGAGAAGGATGATTTCGGATGATTTCCTTTAAAGTTTGCAAGTTTACCAGACCCGGAGTAATTTCAGACCTCAAACCTGCATGCATAACAGAATTTAAACCTTCTCGGAGTGAAGACGTAAAGATGTGCGCTAGCAGTTGCATATAAACCTGACGCATGTACGAGAAATTTGAACAGCGGGCTCGAATAATTAAGGTGGTTAAGTCTTGCACAGTATGATGTAAAAAGGCGTAGACCTGCTCATTCGCATGCACAATTTTACGGACGGAGTCAGTGATTTTCATCTGTTCATTTCGCAAAAGGTGAAATCCCTGCTCGACTGCGTCCATTTTACCGTCCAACTTACCTAGGTGATACGAATTTGACAGGCTGTTAGCAATACCCCCTATACCCAGAGCACCTGCCAACAGGAATTCGATAAAACGTTTCGGTCTCTTAGGAGTGTCACTCGGGGGATAGGAGGTACAAACTCCAGGCGTAGACCGACACAAGCTAGCCAATAATTTGGAGTAGAAATTAGTGTTCAAAACGCCAGAGTACAGCTTTCGATATTCTGCTTTGATTTGATCAATTTCATTTTCCAAAAACCGGTGTTGGGGGCAACTCTGATTGATCATACGTACGCAATACTGATCGGTCTTGGCCTTGCCTGTATTCAGGTCTATGCAATCCTCCTCGTTAGCCCACTCAGGAGGTTTCCACTCAGGAGAAATAGAGGGAACCTCCAGCTGAACAATCAATGCAAGGTATTCCGTTTTCTGCGAAATAACTCCTATTCCTGCAGGGCTGAGTACAGCTCCCCAGCGAGGTAAAACGACAGTACCTATCTTAGCAATCTCATCGGCCAAAAAATGGGACGTGCCTGAGTCCGAGGCACTCTGTGCATTGGCCGAGGACAGCATTAACCCTAGCAACATCCAAACGAGAGGGGTGCTGAATCGGCGCAACGACTTCATGGCTGCCAACATAGATAGAAAAGGCAAAAACATCATGGAAAAGTTCCCTTTCCCCTTTTCGGTATCCTTTTTGTCCAGGTTTTCAATCAGCTCATCAGAAAAAATTTCACACTGAACCCCCACCGTACTAGAGCTTACAGGAATCTCACGCTCTTGAAAAGCTTCACAAACCCGGTTACCTAAAGGTTCAGAACTGGGCACCGGAATAAATAGCTCCTCATCAGTAGAGGTCAAGGTGGTAGGGGTCAGCGCTCCTTTGAGAGGAAATGAGGGTTCAAACCTCTGTTCTGGTCGGCAGGAGCAGACCATCGGCTGTCGATACATAAGCACTTTATGAGAGAAATGAGGTGATGCTAAGCATCTTTTCGCGTGTCGCGTACAGTTTGGAGAAACCATCCGTACCGATCGGGCCGAGTGTCCACTGGCTGAGCCGGTGTCAGACCGAGGACGCCAGTGGGGAGACCTATGTCTAGCAGGGGACCAGTTACCCCGGTCGCTTCCAGAATATTCGGAGGAATGCGAACCATTCCCACTTCCCCGTCCAGTATAGTACCCGTCGGAATTTCGGACACGAGATCGAGAAACTGCAAATTTAGGCAGATATTCACGCTTCATTTCTGGGGGGAAATCGGATCGAGGCTCTCTACGATCAGACCCCCTATCCCGTTCATACCTATCATTAGGTCTATCTAGATCCCTCCGACTATCATGATAACTTGAACTATAGTTCCTATTTCCTCTATTATCTTCATAACGCGACTGGTTACCATTATAGTTACTCCGGTAGCGATTGTAGCCGTCTCGGTTGGATCCCCCAGAATTTCCTTGAGAATTTCGATTTCGATCGTCATTTCGAGCGGAATTTCGATTATTCTGTGAATTTCTCTCTCGAAAAGCACCTCCTCCAGGCTGCCGGCAGTCACGCCGCACATGCCCTGGTTTGTTACAGTTAAAACAAGTCGTACCCGGAGGTAAATCGCGTGTACGATCTCCTCGCCCAGAATTCGCTAACTTTTTGGTAGTTTCAGCTTCCAGCTTCTCGAAACGGTATTTCAAATCTCTCACTGCCTTTTCTGCTTCAGCGAGTGCCGTGGGAGCACTGTCACTTTCTCGAAAGTTAGGTTCTAAAAAGGAAGGGTAACCCTCCCCAGGATACTCTCCCTCAGCCTGCTGTGCTCTTTCTACAGCCTTGGCAAGAGTAGGACAGCCCGGCGGAACTCTGTTTTTCAGTTCCGTTCGCAACCCGAACAAAAACAAACGTAACTTCAATAACTCAATTTGTTTATCAGTAAAACCATCCTCCTCCTTAAAGCTGAGTCTAGCATATCTGTTTAGCCTCATCAAATAATCAGAAACTGTCTCCCCTTTTTCTTGCTTAACATGAAACATAAGGGACGAGGCATGTAATGCAGTATGAGGGGGCACCATAATTTTCTTGGCCTCAGCAATCATATCCCCCCATGTCCCGCGACTAGCCTTAGGTACGGACCTAAACAACTCCAATGCCCTACCTTGCAGTGAACGAGAAAACGAATAAACCTTTTGCCAGTCGTCAAAATTCATCACTTTACAGAATCGCTCATATTTTTCCACGTGTTCCTCGAAAGACTCAGAGGGAAGGCCATGGTGTATTGGAACCGAGCTAAACGCCGTAGCGACACCCTGTGCTCGGACCACTGCATTAAATTCAGTCAAAGTTTTAGTCAGCTCTGTCAAAGCAACAGTTTCCGGATTTAAACTCGGAGTGGGCGAGCTAGTTGGTGGGGTGGTAGGCGACGACCCCGACCCTTCCTCAGCAGTGTCTGGCATGATACCGAAATGATCGTAGCTATTCAGAAAGTTATTATTGTACGTAAAATAATAATATTAATTTAATACAAGGTTATGGCAATTATTATAACAATCACAGTAAGCATGTGTATATTGGGTGAGTTCTTTTAGGATAAATAGGAGCCTCGAATTTTTGAAGGAAATAACAAACAATTTAGTTGTACAAAAATTCCCAAAATTCAAAAGTTAACTCCAAATTTTTATCCTCCGAAGGAGGGCTCCACATGTAATAAAATGGGGTCTAATAGTCTTAGCTCTCTGAATTCTATAGCACTGGTTTAACTCCTTTAAGCCTCCCAAATTCACAACGTTATGATTAATTGCAATGCCAGGAGTTAGATGGTCAGTTTATGTAGTTTGAATCGTAGTTACAAGTTTATCTAAGAATTATAATATCTAACTAAAGACCTAATCAGAATTAGTCGTTTGGGTTTTACAAGGTTTTAATTAGTCTAGCTACTACAAACGGTGACAACTCTTATCAACGTACACAGAGAAATTATACAATCAAGTTATTCCGCCGTCGAGACAAAGTTACAAAAGTCATGCATCAAAACAGTCATGTCAATAGGTACAGGGTACATTATTCCGTTAGTAGACCACACGTTATACAGTACAATACAGTCAGATAGTTGAGAGACAGAATGCAAACGTGAGCCTAGGTTTTTTAGAAATGCGCATTGAAAAGTCTCAAATCAGTTTTCATTGATTCAGACTCGCTCTAACTTACAGTTTTACCTTCCAGGTGATCTGATCCGAAGACAGGGATGAAGGCAGGTTCCGGTAGGGACAGCGATTGGCAAGATCCAATAACCGAGGTGCAAATAAGGCTCAGTGGGTCCGGGTGGCAACAGTAAAATCAATCACACAATCCGATAAATCCAGGTCAGTCTCAGAATGAGAGCTGACGGTCTTCGCGACCACAACAGTAAAGGCTATCCCAAGCCAACGGCACACAGCCGACAGAGAGAAAAATCACAGGTGAATCGAAACGCGTACAAACGACCAAACACTTCGGTTGCCAACCCAAGACTGAAGTTCAGGTCTCTTTTCGAACTGAACTTCAGCCGTACCCCCGATAGAGGGCGCTTCTAACTTTTTGAACGGACCAATCGCTGTGCTCCTACCGTATGCCTGTTTTCGTCGGCTCTCTTTATTTTCGTCAGAGAGCCGACCCAGTTTGACGTCGAAAAAGCTTACGTAACTTTGGGGTCAACTTTGATTGTGTTTGGGCTTTTCTCAAGGCTCCTTTTAGACGAATTTTCTTTCTAATTCCTTTCACGAAAGCACTCAGGGGGAAACTCCGATAACGTTACAATCATAAACTATTCACGCAGATTCACATACGTCACACAAAGAGAAATTGTTCATACCATATGCACAAAAGAGATTTCCTACAGAAATTCAGCAACAAACTCAACGACTCGACTGTTCAGCCCAATGGTTCAAATTTTAGGTAGCTAAGTCCAAAC
Source organism: Trissonchulus latispiculum (assembly GCA_030248195.1). Taxonomy (NCBI): domain Eukaryota; kingdom Metazoa; phylum Nematoda; class Enoplea; order Enoplida; family Ironidae; genus Trissonchulus; species Trissonchulus latispiculum. The sequence goes on from JASAND010017822.1 coordinate 27,067, forward strand.
CATCTCAGGACAAAATTCATAATATTCAACTAGCTAAGCCATGAAACTTCATCAGATCTTGTCCACAAATAACAAATACGAATCAATCAATGCTAATCACAGCTACTACAAATAACTTCTTAGAATAACTTCATAAAAATCTGAGTATTATTTCCTTCTAAGATTCTTCTAAAACTCTCAATGCCAGTAAGCAGAATTTGCTGCCTCCACATTAACATCATGTCAGAAAAGCAGGTCATTTGTCAGCACATCGTACTTTTTCGCAACTATGGGTTTTTGAAGTAAACGTTAGCGAATTAGTTCCAACGAACCTTCCGATCGTTGGTGCTGCTCATTTTTACCTAACAATGATGTACATATGTATATGTGTTGATCGAAACAGGGACAGCGGTGTCGTAACAGGAACGTCCATTGAGACACGTCATTATTGAGGTTGCGATGGATACAACTACTGAAACGAAAAAACGAAAATGTAAAAAACGACAAAATTAAAATTCGTGAATGCAGAACTACAAACAAACATGTGTGGCAACAAAGTTTTTCATGAATAGGTAAAGTCTAGTTTACACTATCAAACTTTCATCAGACCAGACTTACACCAGACTCGAGTTTGATGGGAGTTTGACTAAAATAGGAAAACCAAAATTAGCTTCATTGTATCAAGAGTACCTACATAATACATCAGAGTATGACAACCGTCATAAGCTATGCATTACAAGCCTGCTACATCCTCTGCACGCTATCGGCTGACCCCCTACCTAAATCAGACCCTCCTCACCCCGCCCCTGTACATATACGGGGTCCAAACGGGGAACAACGATTAAAAATTTTAATTCGCCAAATTTTAATCCGTTCAACCCGCGCAGCTGCACAAGGATTAAAAACGAGTTCAAAATGAAGGTTCAAAATGAAAATGAAGGCTGATTAAGAGGAATAAAATTAATCTTTAGAGAAACAGCGATTAAGCAGGTCGGATTAAAATTATCTCGTTGATTTGTTCTCGTTTTTATCCGAAGTGTGAATAAAAACAGGATTAGATTAAAATATTAATCCTAGGTACATTAAAAAACAGGATTAAACTTAATCCGTTTAACGTGTTTAACTCGCTGGATTAAATTTCAATCCGTTTAATCTGTCAGGAAATAGGGCCCTTGTCCTTAACATGTGGCAACAATTCTGAATAAACTTTTTCCTCGAAAATTGCCATTTGGGATTTCCACAATAGTTTCTCGCTTATACTCACTCACTAAATCACGAATTTTTAATTTCCATCTTTTCACCTAAAAATACGGGACTGGACCTGTTAAAGATCACAAAAATTAGTTATTCCGTAAGTTTTATATATATTTAGCTAGTTTTGTAAAGAATGTTGACTGTCCTGAACAGTCTTGTGTAGTAACGGAACAACGTCTGACAAATTAAATTAAAGAATTAGTATCAATAACAGACAGATATAAAACACTACGTTAGGTATCCCACATTAGCTGGTCCCAACTGACCAATTCCGTAGGGTCCTAGTTATTCCTGGCAAGAATTGTATAGACGGTGGTAATTGCTTCGGAAAGGGTGTTTTAGCTATTTTCCTTTCCAAAATAGGACTATGGGATGATTTTGGTATTCAAACCTCTTGCTATTTTAGCTGACCGCCATAGGTGCCTGTGCTTTGGCCCTTTGGCTAGGAATTGTTTTCAGCCGCTATTCCACGATTAGACTGAAATTATCAGCTCTCCATTAAACTGTCAAGCTATTCTGTGGCTTTTGGTAGCATTAAAGAGTGCTACACGAAACAAAAATTAGTGTTGGGTCAAATTGACCCAGGTTATGCGATAACGTCGGTAAAATAGCTTGTGCATTTAAGGATTAAATCCCCGTGACAGTGATTCGAAATTAAAAAAGCAATGGTCAAGACTTGCTGAATCCTATAACTCAGTCAGTTTAAACTGCGCCTGTTTTTAAACTTTTGAAAGCAATCGTAGCACGGCTAGTTGTTTAAGGCGTCACTACGGGGTGGCGGGCCGCTAGCCATGAGAGCACGGCTCAACAGGTGAAAAACTTGTCACACTCTTATCTTTATGCACTCATCGCATCGCTTACCATAGACAAATATCAAGACTATAATGGTCACGTTAATGCCAAACGACCAGGATTCTCCTCCAAATCCATTAACCAAGACTACGACATAGATAACGCTGGCAATAAATAGAGCAAGTGCAGCAAGAATGGATAGTATGTCAAAGACCAGGAACGCCATCCTTATGGCATTATTTGATCTAAAACTAGATCTGTGAGACCAGCTGACCCCAAACACCGATGCTAGGATCATCCAAAGTCCAACCCAAATACAGCACCATCCTCCGTTAGGGTCATACCCTACGAAAGCATGACCATCAGCGAAGACTTTGATGGAATCGGCAAGGCCAAGAATTACAATTACAATGGTCAGGAAAAGTTGGACACCGGTGAAAACTTTTAGCTCAAATCCACATCTCAATTCCATGACACTGAAGTGATTTGAAAATGCTAAAATGGTAAAATGGTGCCTATGCCAAGAGACCATAATAAGTGCGGGTAAAGGTTAGGCACATAATTACAGTAAATGTAAATAAATAAGTAAATTGCAAAAAGTAAATTACACTAAAAGTACTTATTATAGATAAGAAGAACAAGCTATTATGTTTCTCGTTTTCTGTGCATTGCGTAACGTTGCTCCAACCAGAAATGCTTGAACTTTCTTATGTTCGGAGGGGTTGATCGGTTTTAGGTTCGTTGGGTTGCTAAAAGGTAAACGGTTCTTTCCTAAACAGAGAATTATGCAGGTATTGCGTGGCAGCGCGCAGAAGTGAAGAAATAAATTCGCATAAACTGCGGTTATTGTTGTTGAAGGTTTAAAATAAACCTAATCTTTTAATCTGATTGAAGACGTCTTTACGTGTCAGAAATGATTCATTGACTTTGCTTAAGTTGTTTTTTAAATGACTAGGGAATTATTGGCACACAAAGAAAATAAAAACCGTCTAATCAGACAGACAGCTTATGTTGGTGACTCAAATTTCGAAAAAACTGTACTGTTGATAACAAATTCCGAAGCAAGCGATGCGGGTCACACAATATAAATATTGCCAAAACTGTTGGAATTCGGATTCTCGGCCCATGTCAAGATAAAAGTCACCTTTTGCTGGGATTTGTTCCTCTAAGTTTTTTATCAGATGCATTTATTTTGATGGGGGTTCTGGGGGTTCTGGGGTTCTGGAGGTTCTTAATTTTTTGTAGAGATTTGATCCTTAACTATAAAGTTTCTTGTTTATTGATGGGGGTTCTGGGGGTTCTTAACTTTTTCTAGTGATTTGATCTTTTAGGTTATTAATAAATTCATATAATGACTCAAGTCAAACAAACCAGGGCGTCCCCTCCCAAATAGGTTAGGTTCATTTGCTATTTATTGGCATCTTCAAACGTATGTTAGAGTCGCTTTAATTGCTTATTATTTGCGACTTAATTCTAATAATTAGAATTTCAGGCTTTTGACCGGAAAGATTTTGAAAATGGGTAACATCACTAACATCCAATTTTCTTTTCTTTGTCAGCCTGCCTTTCATATTGCACATATCTGCCATTGCAATAAAGCTTGCTGTATGTATCTATATTCTATACTATTCTCAACTTAAAGTCTTGGATGCTATCGCATAAAATCATTTTAGAACCTCCTTTTTTGACGATGGTTCTGGGGGTTCTAATTTTATGTAGACATGGACCGAGGTTCTTTGGGTTAGGATTTGCAGGGAGTTTGAAAAGTGTGTGCGTTGCCTAAACGTATATTGCGATCTTGTTCATCTTGTCGTCAGCGTTTGATTCATACCCATATTGTGGGCATTGGCTGCTATTCCCACAAATTTTTCAGTGAAAATTTATTGGAGAAGCCAGAAGCCCCCCAGAACACCCAGGTTATATGCAGCAAACTTGATGACCGAGACACAACTATACACATTACATAGGAAAAATCAGTGCCAGATAGAAATGATCCGGAATATAGTCACATAGCCATAGTCACCGAGTGCTGGATACAAACGCATGAAAAAAATTGAGAACCTCCTTTTTTTCTGATGGGGGTTCTAACTTTTATCTTGACATGGGTCGGCCTGTTAAAGAAAATGGAGATAAATCTAACCATTTTCCAAACTTGACCGTCCCTTTTTAAACCATTTCAAGAAAGGATTAGTTAAATTAAGTTCTTTTAGCTCTAATAACCTCTTTCCTCAAATGCCCTAATACTCACGCTTTTCCCTGAGGAGAGTATTGTTCCTTTTGTGAATAAATATTACTCTTCTTGTTATAATATGTATCAGGTTAAATATCAGCAGCTTCGAAAGGTTTTTACTTGATGCCCAGTAATGTAGGTTCTCATTAGAGACCTTTATCATGCTGCCCCCGCAGTCCATAAGCTGGACAAGAGGCGGGGAAAGAAAATCAAGGATAGAAAACATGATCCCCAAGCAGTACTGATGTACGGTTATTTCACTCACGCCTAGGCCTAGGGTAACCATAGTCGTGCTAGTTGGCGACTGTGGCTGCCCTCCGCAGATCAATAGTGACTAGGATGGCGGAATCTGTAAACCCACTCGGAAGGGTTAAAAAGAGGAAAAACTCGGCTGCAGAAAGGAGACGAGGGGAAGGCCGAGTACTTGGACAGATAGTTGGAAAGTCCACCTAATGTAGATTTTCTTTTATAAAAAGATAGTTGCTTAATTAATTTTAACAGTTGAATTTTAACATCTCGGTACCTTAGCGACTTTGATCGTGTTACAGATAGAGACACAGCAAGACCTTTTTCACCCGCCATGTCTCAACCGGCACCCAATCAACTGTCACAACATCCTTGATCAATTTACAGGTAGAGCCCCAATTATTTTGTTGCTATTATTCATTAACCACGGTCTCAAAAGCGTAGTAGTGCATGCATATGTATGATTTCAATTAGAACTAACTATGAAGGAGACCTCGACAGAAATAGTCGACTACCGGCTGACTGTCCGGTATCTACAGATAGGTAGGAGGCGCATCGATGCAGGTAAAAGTATAGGGTACAACCATAAACTCAATCCCTAACTAATGTCCTTCCCTAATAGAATAAATAAAGCATCATCAACTTACTGTAACAACTTACGAATTTACTGGCAATAGGAATAAATGTAGCATATAATAATAATAACATTCAGCTCAAGCCCGCAGGTGACCAATCTACATCGAAGAATAACACATACTGACTAATTAACAAAGTTGGCTAATTATTGATATGGCCGAAGCCGAGAATTCTACACATTAGAGATGAAGAAATCAATCAAAAGAGTTAGTGAAATACACTTCGCATGGCGAGTATTTAACAACGCGTTTGATGAGCTAAGAACTGATAAAACTCCGCTGACTCAACTGCAGTAACCGTCTGAAGTTAGAACAGACGCTTCCTGGTCACCTATCTACTTCTGTTGATATATTCCGATAATCCAAAAAAATTAATTAGTATCAATCACAACTCATCTGGTCTGGATGCCCTTGTGCAAAGCCGCATCCAGTATTCCATGTCATTGGCTGGGTGTGTGACGTGAAATTTCCACCAATATTCATACCTTGATTAGTGAATTCAGCACATTGCTTTACCTTCAATAAAACTAGCCATGCAATCACATTTAGCAGGAATAGACATAGTTTACAAAACTCAATTTAATCAATTTCCTGTTAAGACAAGACGCTGTGTTTGTGTAATGTGCAAGTCCAAGTTTTCCATTTTAGCAACGGTTAAAACTTTAAACGTTAGACTTTAAAAGAAATATTTAGCGACCCGCTCTAAGAAATTAGCTGCAGCAAAAAATCAAATCAATATTAGATGAAAATAACTTATTTTCCTTTGAGCAACCATACGAGAGCAAGTCAACTTCGAAATGTTGAAATCAGCTTCATAAACTAGTCTCAACGTCCGGGGATGTGGCCTTGTGGTAGAGCATTCTACTTAGGATTCAAAACTCGGTGGTTCGATCCGGGCCTAGACAATTTTCTTCACATCTTTCAGTCCTGATTTTATCAACCTTTCACACCTAATCATACTAAGTACATGTCAAAGCTTCGGTGAAATCATTTGTGAAGTTCAGCTAGCAATTGTATTATGAAATAGAGTTACAGTTTGACGCTTCCCGTTCTTAAAGGGTTTTGTATCCTGCAACTCTGACTCTGACTCTAAGTTTATAAACTAAGAAGAACTTTTCTTCTTCGTTTCAATGTAAAGTGAAGCGAGAAAAGCACCGCAATAAAGGTATTAGCTTTCAATAACCAGACTGCTTCATCCATTAAAGAGTCGAGTTTTCACTTCCATGTTTATTCTTATTCTATTCTTAGCCTTCTTAGCCTTAATCTTCAAATCTAAACAGTCACTATTTGGAAAAAATTCAAACATTATGTAATTATGTCCGAAGTTATGTAATGTATTGGTAATCAAACAAAACAGACTTCCAGAATCCCCTTTATTCTGGTATGTTAAGTATTCAGAAAGATGATGGCAGCAATTTTGTTAACAGCTTTGGTTGGAATAAGCATTGGATTTACTCTTGCTGAGTTGTACCTAACTATAAGTCCATGGAACCAAACCATAGTCCAAATTGATGATGTGCAAAAGTCACCAGTACCAGCAGAGCTCTTCAAAATGAGCTTTGAAGGCTGGAGAACTGAAACAACCCTTCATGGGTTTGCTCAACTATCAACTCCCAGCAGATATCGTAATCTATGGATTATGCTAATGATGGTATTTTTGGTGGCCATGTGCTGGAATATTACAACAACGTTGATTGATTATTCCCGATCACCGACAATTTCTACTGTAGATATTTCCAGTATCAAGCAGTATCCATTTATTACATATTGTCGCTCTGACTGGGTTGACTGGGCTAAAGTACAAACCTATGGTTTTAATCATAGTTCTATGCGGTATCTGCAACTATTATTTCCAGAGCATACTCTTGAGATTGGTTCTAATGATTTTGAAAGAGAACTAGAAAGGGATGAGGTAAATGGTCTCAATTTAGCAGTCCGCATATGTTATCATGGGTCCGTCACGTTTAACTTGACGCGAAGTGTGGAGCTAGTCCGGACTAAGCAAAAATTAGTCTGGACTTTTGCTGACTAATTGCAATTAGTCAGGGCATTTCCAGACTATTTTTTGTCAGGACAAATATCCGGACAACTACAAAAAACTTAGTCCAAGCAAGAGTACATAATAGATAAGAGTATGACAGCTGGCAGGCTCTCTGTTATCAGCTCAAGGTACATGCTCTGCACGCTAACGGCTGACCCCCTCCCCACAAACGTGAACCTAGTTCCCCCCACAAATGTGTACTCAGTACAAGTTTCTGTACGCTCACTCGCCGTATCTTTACGTGTTAAAGCTCGAAAATACAACGCCTGTGCGCGTCCAATTTGTGTCGGCTTCCCGCTTTACAACGCAAAGATAGCGTGCTATTTTTTTGAAGTGAGCAATGAGCATACACGTTTGTGGGGGGTCAGCCGTTAGCGTACACAGCATGTACCTAGAGCTGATAACAGAGAGCTTGCCTGCTGTCACACTCTTATATATTATGTACTCTTGGTCTAAGACATGTTTACACTAATTTAATTTTTGTTTGGACATATCCAAGACTAATTTTTATTTGCCCCTGACACGTCCAGACTAATTAGGATTTGTCTGGACTAACTGTCTGGACGCTTGTCCGGACAAGAATTACTCCGGACATGTCTAAGACAAAAATATTTTTGCCTTGGACATGCCAGACTAATTTCCATTAGTCCAAAATAGCTCAACATTTCGCGTCGAGTTAAACGTAACGTCGAGCTCTACGTCGTTGTTTTGAAGCACCTTTCTAGCTCTATAGTGAGGTATAGCTGATTTTCTTAGAGTAGCATTTAGTGTGCAAGTTGTAGGGTTGCCACTTAGTAGACGTGTTTTACGCAAAAGTACCCAGGGACCCATTTTTCGTTGCTCCGATTGCTGCTTTCTGGTTTAAAGTGGTCGGGCCAAAGTTGGGAAAAGTAGGCAAAATCCAGGTTGCGCATACATTTTGCTTAATTTCTTTATAACGAAGAGCGGTTTCATAACAATTAGAAAGAGAAAATGTTATGCTCCATTTCGATATAAAAGTGGCTACTTAATACCTAGGAATGAATGAGTAACAAGGGTTCAAATTTGATGTCTCAAAAGGAATCACCACCTCAAAACGTAAGGACAGAGCAAGTGACTGCATCCACGTTTTTATTGCAGTCATCTTGAAGCGTGTAGTTGTTTACACACTGTAAGCTCAATTCCCCAGAAGTCGTACCCATTCGTGTAGAGGATGTGTTTTGACATTTTTTGCATTATGTATTCCAGATATCATACCGCTAGAACTATAAGAGTTTAAAAGTTATCTCGCAGAGTGGGTTTATTTTTGTTACACCAACTTACTATTAAGGCTAACATGTGCTGCATTATGTTTTCGCATGTCAGCGTTAACTATTCCTACAGTGCATTATGGTATCATTCAATAACTAGTATCAACAATTCTAGATAATACAAGTGTCTAAGCAACATTTTGATGGAACTTTGGATCTACTAATTGAGGAAGGTTTAATCAGACCAACAAAGACTATAATATATAACGTCACCACAACATTTCCTCTTGTGAATCCAACGAATCGGACTGGAAAACTGATTACATTACGTCAACCATGCTACTACATCGATGTAACCGATTATGTGGGTGAAACATATATTTTTGGCTCCGAAGTGAAAATCGAAGTATCTTCTTCAAGATCTACAGACGAAAACGTTAATAAGAACGTCGAAATACTTTACTTTAGCAGAACTTACGCCAGATACGTTGTAAGCGGATTTTCCATCACGGGCGCATTCAGTTTTAGTATCGGTATTAAGGCTACAGTTGTTACTAAACTGTCCACTTTTCGAAACTTTTGTGCAGCACAAAATAAATCTATTGATAGCATTGCAATTGAATATATGGAATGCCTTAATCGAGAGTACAGAAACATTCACAATCAACTGTACATTCCTTATATTGGACAGAATTCTAGTTCTCTGTCACCTGTATTGGGTAACGACAAGAACAACAGCAGAGCAAACTTGGAATGTTTCAATGGAGAAAATATACCATGCACAATTTATTACTACGATGCTCTTGCCACGCCAATTGATTATGAACGAAATTCTAGCTACAAGACTCTTACAATCTATTACATTAATCCTGGCAACACAATGTACGTTGAAGAAAGGCCAGTCTACACTTGGTTCAGTTTATTATCCAGCTTAGGTGGGTCCGCTTCCCTTTGGTATGGAGCATCTCTGATGTCTATTGTCCATATTGCTTACTACGGATGCTTGGTCTGTGAAAAGAAGCAACGTGATAATGAAGTATATGACATAGAAGGACAAAGTTAAACTGAAATCTGAATGAATTGGATAAATAAATACGTATGCCTGTCCGGTTCTGAACGTTGGCCGTTCGTCCGGCGGCTATTCTGGTTAACATAAAAGTTGTTTGTCATGTTACTTAGATAAATGGCATTCAGTTTTCATTCTACTACTTACCAGGCATATACATAATATACAAATTATAATAGTACAAAATGGATAAGGACAAATAGTTTACTAATGTCACATTTTTACAAATGTATTCGTGACCTGCTCCATTCTGCTCTAATGTTAGATGTGGTTCTTAGCAACGGGACAAAGTGCCTTAAAATTTTCTTATCCTTTCATTTCGATAAAACGAAATACATCGTGTCCCATTTTAAATATTATTATAGAGTCGCATGATTACGCAAATGACACTTTATTACAAATTTAGTCCCCTTTTTGCAGCTTTGCACTCTAATGCATTTCTGAAAGCATTGGACCAACCGTCTGCATAAAACCTGATAAGAACCGATGTGGTAGCGCTAGGCAAGCTAGTCAGTGAAGGTAGGCAAACTCAAGGTTCCGCCAGGCAAGCTAAGCTGAAAGATAGCTTCCAGTGTTCGAGTTTAACAAAATTAAAATAAAGGTCACTAAATTGCAATTAGCAATAACAAATATGTCACCATCAAAGCAAAAGTGTCTCGAACGTACTGACCCAAGGTTTGAATTGGTGTATAATTAAGTCACACATTACGGCAGAACTGTAGCAGAACTTAGTCGCCAATTTGACCTTCAACTTAGGTGTTATTTAAAATTGAGTGAGAAGTAGAATTCTCTCTTTGGGCCCTTTCAAGGAAGGGTAGAGTGGAGTTAAAATTAGCACAATCCTCTTCATGAGATGGATTCCAGACTACAGGCAGACAGAGTTTCTATTTGAAAAATTAAATAATTTCATGGCATTCAAATTTCCAAACCCCTTTTTATCTTTCTATCCTAGAACAAGCTCTCAAGTTTCACTTCGGTTATCAGCAAATTTAATGAAAGCATTTCAGCCTACAAAATCATTAAAGTATTTCTTCCGACATCATTAATTAGAACATTTATTGTAAATTTTTTAACGACAAAATTGATTTTAAAATCTGAAAAGCTTTACGGAAAAATGTTTCAAATATGTATAAAAATTGTTTTGCATGCAAGTTTTCTGTCACAGTATGAAATATATTATGTTGAAAGTGGTCAAAAGGTCTGATTGAAGCCTGTTGCTAAAACTGGCATGTGTAATGGAAAAGGCAAAATAAAACTTAAAGGGCACAAGGAAAAGCTCAATCTGTAGTAGGTCATGGTTCGTGAGGAAATTGATCTGAGTTTCTAATGTGTTGGTTAGGAATGGTGTGTTTGTGAAATCTTGATGTGAAACGTGAAACGTCCAAGCATTATATAAAGTAACTGTCTTGCAGTTACCAGAGTTGCCAGTCCGTGTGAAACCCCCCAGAAATCCGTCATTAGGGACATGGGTTCTAGTGTAAATACGAAGAATAAGCTAGAAAAATAGTACTACACGCACGCAGAAGATACGAAAATGGAACAGAATCTCAGTGGAACATAATTTAAGGAAGCTTAGGTAGGTCAGCAACCAGTAACGGAGGGGTCGTTACCCTTCCCGGGTCAGTAATAGGCCCTAATACGGTTTTCCGTATAATGGAGGAGTCGTTACTCTTCCCAGGCCACGAATAAGGCCTCACATTGTCAAGAAAATCCTTCAGAAACTGCTTAAAATAGTGAAAATCATCAAGGGAATTAAGTTCGAAGAAGGAAGTTGCTTAGTAACCAGCAATTTAACAAGAAACTTCGAGTTTAAAACGTTTACGCAGTTAATAAGTGTGAATATTGGAAGATGGGTCAAAATAAGGCCACAATTCGCCCATTAGGGGCATGAAACAGTGTTAATTAGTGTTCATAGGTACTAATCAGGTGTATTCTGCATTAATTAGGTAATAATTAGTCAATTTGTGTAATTTTTGGTCAAAACATAAGTTAGTTTTATCTGAAAGGCAATTCTCTGCTGAGTCCAAAACTCTAAACCCGGTCACCCAACTCCCAATATTGCGAAAGTTAGCAGTGAAAGAAGTTTTGTTAAATTACATTTTAATCTTGCACTATTGGCCTTGGGTGACCTCACAATAATGCGTAACTACGTGTGAGGTTACGCCCATTCATGTTTCCATTCACACCCCCAGAGCCTCTGCTGGCTCTCTCCCAGCAGAGACTTGCCTCGCAGAAAGGATTTTAACACATACACATAGCATGAAATTACGTTCGGAGGGGGCTTAACTCCCTCCCCAATAATTTAAAAGAAAGGAAAATAGTTAATCTTAGGTAGTTAAGTACGTAGATTAATAATATCTAATTTTTATTTTCTGAAAAATTACGTAGTTACTAGTATGCATATTTTTACGCAACAATTGCCCTTCCGTTTCTTTTCTAGCGAGACTTAGAGTCTTGGCGAGGAAGGACAATTGTTGCTAGAGTCAACGGGCGGCTTCCCTTGTCTACGACCGAAAGGTCAAGCCCAAAGAGAAAGAAAGGGGCTTGGAGACAAGGGAAGGGCCAAAAATAATAAAAATAAATTTTACTAAATAACACTGCCAGAGTGGCAGTTAATATTTACTTTTCCATACTCGGCTCCGAGTGGCCTCTATCTTGCACAATTTCGTTTTTTAATTCTGTTACTTTCATTTCTAAAATCAGTATCTTCCCCTTTGGTTACCTTTACGTGGTAACCAAAAAGTCTGCAAAGTTTCCCAAAATTCGGCTTGGGAAATCCATCAAATTTGGGGTCAGTTGGAGGGTAATAATTCTATTATCTCATTAATCTCCCCTCCAACGGACCAGCCGCGTGGCCAGCCCGAGTTGGGCACACGCTTTAACATAGGGAGCTTCCAGAAAGTTCTGGAAGCTCCAATAAAAATCAAAGAGAGCCCGAATAAAAGTAAACACCAGTGAGCTGTCAGACTCCTGTCAGCTCACTGGAAATTTTCAGACTTCTCTCAGTGTTCGTCTGAGACTCGGCCGAGAGCGGTCGGGTGTTTCCCCCCCAATTTAGCACGTCTTCCCGTTGTGCCAGCGTTTTGGCCGGGAATAAAAGACGTGCTTTCCCAGGTTAGCACACGAGTTAGGGCCCTCCTCTGACCCACACAGGTCAGAGGAGAAGATCTAAGCAACGCGACGAACACCGCACGTTGAGGGCCAAATGAGCGCATTATGCTCGGCCAAAACTACACACCAGGAACGCACCCTAGGGATTTTACAGAGGCCCTTTGGCCTAAAACTTCATTTTTTGGGTGGCCCTCGGGCCTTGATGTGTACTGCTGTTGTCAACCAAGCCACGGCCTAGATGGCCTTAACTTTTATAGGGGCTTTATGCCCAATTTTTCCTTTTTTATTTTGTTGGGGTTTTGCTAATGAACTGGGATTTTGAGTGGGGACCCACCCCTGAGTTGAGATAGGAGGTCCCTTGGTCATGACCTCATATTAAGAACTGAGTTAATGTAGGGACTGTTTTCCCCACAGCCGGCAATTAGGAATTACCGGCCATAATCGCAAAGCAGGCGCTATTGAAACTAATCAGATTGTCTGTAACTGTGCATTGTTATTATGAACTGTAATGTTGTGTGGTTCGGCTTACCTAAAATCAGTAGGCACTAAAATCCGGAATCACTTTTATTATTAATTATCAAGTTGTTTTAAAAGGGAACGGCCGAATTCCCTGTGTTAATTTAATTAATTTAAAGCTGTCCTTAGCGGAAATGTGTGTGATTTGTTTTTAGTAATAATTGCCTGAGCAATTATTACTCGTTCTGCTTTCGCTTCAAGTTACCAAAGTTCCTAAAAATCCAACAAAATTTTCTTCTATCAAAGTTAGCAAAGTTCCAAAGTTGGAAACAAAATACGGGTTAATCTAAGTTAACCTAAAATTAGGGCAAAATATGCATACTGTAAGTAGGTAGGTCTTGTCAAGGGATAGTTAGGATGTACTTTGTCTGTATAATTATATGTGTCAATAGTGTAGTAAATTGCTGTGTGAATGAGACCACCCAAATTTACGTAAGTGGCTGCCTGGGTAAACTCCTCATGGAGTGTGAGGTTCCAGAGCTAGCCTTCTTTGGCAGATTGCGAGTGAGTAATCAAAATTGTATGACTGTGAGTGTGAATGAGGGCATACCATGTAAACCCCCTTGTTGATAAAGGGTATTGGGACTGCCAGTGTGAATGAGTAAACTACTCAGATAATAGGCAGGAAAGTGGGCCAAATTGAGTAGCAATTTGGACCCAAAATTAGGATAAATAATAACCCATAATATTTGCGGGTTGGACGTGTAATTGTTGTGAAGGTGCCATTTTGGAGTGAAAGTCGTAGGAAATTTATATAAGAAATCAAGGTAATTCTGGCGATTTAGGCAGGTTTGGCAGCCTAGGGTCACGGGGACCCCCATTAGGTCTGCAAAACCTGCCGGATTTCCGGTCATCCGTGTAAGTTGCCCTGCGATTAGGGGGCGGATGAGCCGCATTCACGGAATCCAGAATTAGCCAAATAAGGACCAAAATAGAACAGTTCAGATTATTGCGAAATTAATCCAAAAACTTAGTTTTACACAGTAAACATCCGATTAGCGAATTAGTAGCTTATTGAGTACTAGGTAGGAAAATGTCTGTAGTTTTATGGTATTAATTAATTGAAGTCTTTAATAATTGCAATAGTTGGGATTAGTTAAGAGAGAGATATTAATGGGCTTGGTTTAAAACTAACATGGGTTCGCGGTCGTTACCGTAATCACATAAACCCCCATGTAAAAGGCGAAAAGATGAACCAAGCTAAGAGAAAAGAAGTAGGCCCGTGCTGAGGTTCGAACTCAGGTCCTCTGGATTAATGATCCAGCGCTCGTCCATTTGAGCTACTCGGGCTATAATTAGAACAAGTTCAAGCCAGCCTATATAAGGAAACAATTTAGCAACCTAGCGCGTGTGCATTTAATTAATACATTAGAGGTGCTAATTATGCATATGTGGAAGTAAACTTTAATTAAGTTTTCCTCACTAATTACTTAACATTTTTTGGTGCTGTAAGCACAAAAAATGTTCAGTTTTTCAAGCTCTACAAGAATAGGTAATCTTCACTCAAATTCATTTTCATCAAAATTTCGTTACTTTATATGCCAGTTTTGCTTAAAACTAAACAAGCTCAAGTGAAAGGGTGGTAGATTGCGCGTCTACCACTCGGCTGGCTGCCAGGGTTGCCAGCGCCGGATCGAATAGCGGTTCGGTACGGTTCCCCGAGCTTCTTAGGTAGTTACGAGGAAAAGTAGTTAGCTATTTAGTTCGGATAGGTCGGTAGGTCGGTAGGTAGGGACTGCGTAGAATGGCTGCTGAGACAGTGAGTGAGTGAGTTTTTGCCTTTTTTCGCTTAAACTGAGTAAAACTAATAACATGCAAAAACTCACTCCCAGCCAGCCAGTAGGTTCTATTTTAAATCCGCTATTTCAGTCCCAAACCTGCAAATAATCAATTAATAGGGACTTTACCTTAAAACTCCAGGTAACCGAAAGTTAACATTAATACTAAGTAGGTTTCAGTTACTTCGCAAGTTACCACTAATATTACGTAGGCTTTAGTTAGTTAATATGAGTAGGTAGGTAGGCATTAGTTAAGATGATTATTATAAATGCTTAACAAACGACCATCTTCCAATATCAGAAATGCACTGTAAAATGTCCAGTTTCGTACATACATTTGATGTGACCTTTGGGTCACGGGAAATGAACCCATTTCCCGTGACAAACTATCAAAATCAGGCCAAATACAGGCCGCAAATGTTAATATTCGCCAGTATCATAAGTTGCTCTGAAGATCATGCAAGATTTGACTAGAATCAGTATTTTTACACCAAAAATGGCCCTAGAAGGCCGGTCAGTGCAAAGAAAGGACCAAAAGCAAACGAAGTCTGCAGATAGGTCGAAAACAGCACAGTTTTTGTACATTTCTCAAGAACATTTCGGGAAATTACCAGTTCAGTTAGGCCCAGCCGGGCCCAAGGTGGAAAGCTTACGAATCAGTTCATTCAAGCCGAAATTGCGGCAAGTTTAGCCAAATTCTGATGGTACAAGTTAGCAGAGGCCAGGAAGGCCCAATTGGTGACAGGAAGTCACCAGAAACGGTTAATATTGTCAAACGGGCAATAACCAGCAGGTTTTTAGTCAACTCTCAAGTTATAAGTTCAAATGGGGCCCAAAATGCACATTTTGGGCCTGGAAAGCAAAGGAACGAGTAATGGTTGCTGGGTTCGATTCCCGCACCATAATCTTGTACTAATGGGTTTTAACCCATTTGATTCAGGTGCGCGGACAGTCGCTGATCCGGATTCGAAGTCGTGAGCAGTCCAGTAGTGAGGCAGTCAGTGGAAGAGTCCAGTCTTGTCGTGGAGCCAGTAGTCAGAGTCAATTAGTGTTTATCGAAGATTGTGGATCCGGAAGTGATCCCAGGAAGTGAATCTTGTCAGGAATCAGTATCATTCGTGGAATCTATCACTGTAGGTACATTGTGGATTTAGACCGCAGCTAGGGTCAAGAACAGAGACGACTTCGCAGGCACCTGAGTTCAAGTTGGGAAACCAAAACCGTCTGAAAGTACTGTATACCTGTTGACTTTTGAACCGTTCGTATAAAATGGCCAATCTCACCCTATTCATCGTTATCGGTTCTGGAGCTATGCTCCCTTCGTCTCTGGCTTGAGCTTAGCATTCAGCCAGAGCCAGCAGCTAGTCTGAAGACAGAAGAAGACATCCGAGCTATTGAACTTTGTTGTTGTAGTTGTTTAAATTTATATTAATCAGGAATAAGTAAGGCAGAACCAGGTGACTCCCCCACTTTCTATATTTCCTCAAAAAGCCAGTTCCGTACAGTAACCCTGTCTAGGTGTTGGAGCCGACCTTCGGGAAAGCAGTGTCCAACGATTCGGGGACTCACCCATAGACCGACCCCAGGTTTATCTCAGCTAATAACTGTTTGTTTGTAGTTTGCTGATTTGTAGTTTGATAATCCGTGTGTAAGGACGGATAAAGAGTCGCACAGCACAAGCATATAGGCGCACGAGAAAGCATATAGGTACTTGGTTAGCAGAGAGAGTTGGAGACAGTGTAATAACTAGGTAGCGAAGACAGAGTTTAAGAAAAGGAAGAAGAAGAAGTACCACTGAACCTTGTCCCTAACCTAAAACCTATAACTTGGGTAGCATTATCCTAAATTAGGATAATATTAATAATAATCTAAAAGGCGATCACTGGCAACTCTGGTACAGTAAATTGTGTACTGTACTGAACCTGTCATTGTAATTTGTTTAGCACAGTTTGTAACGACCCCTGTCAATACGCATATTGTAATTGTAATTGTAATCTTGTCAAAGAGTGTTCACACGATACTTGTAACAAGTTTAGTAAATAATTGGTGTGTCAGACTTAGAGTCTCAGAGAGATTAAACAGAGAGGCGCGATTGTCTCTGAAAATCAGGCGCGTTAGCCTAAGGATTGGATCAGGACTACTCAAAGGTAAGTTCTGGTCAGGAAGCCGAAGATCCGTCATCAATCCAGCGATCAAATCCAAGCAAGCGCTGACCCCTCTTGCTGATCAGCTGGAATCCAGTGCAACAAACGAACTCACGAAGAAGACCCCTACAAAGATTGGCTGCAGGGAATCTCTGATTTTGGAACACCACCTTTCGGAGATCCGGTGCCTAAGTCTACTTCTAGCAAGTGGACGTGCTGACCTTCCGTGTAATCAAGTGCAGAGCGGTTTCTGTCACTAGACCGGAGAACAGAGCGTTTTCTGTCTCTGGAGACTAGCAACTTCATTACACATGCTTACTTCCTAGCACGTCATATGATAGTTTTGTGATGTAACTTTCATGTAAACAGTTGGTATTGGGCATGGTTGTATAGTTATATTCTGTCAAGTATTTTAGTCTTAGCCATGCAGCATTTTAAAAGAAATAACTTACACGTTTGCATAACACTTCTGCTACATCACAAAATTGTAGGTTAAAAGGTAGAGACCCCTGGAGAGAACTCCAGCCTACAGAAGGTTATAGGGTGCCGGTGATTATCTCCGGATTCACAGCCCAAAGCCAGGAGCGACAAATCTAATGTTGACTACATCTGTGGAAGGGGTGCCAACCCTTCATCAGGCATTACGCCAGAACACAGACTCCTGCTGCATTCCTACCTCAGTGGTACCCATTTATCGACCAGTTAAGGATAGACAGTTGGGTTGGCTGGAGCCCACGGCGAACCGATATGTGCTTTTCCTTGCTCAAGGGATTTGTGAAAGCCTTGTGGCAGCGGGGGTTTGAACCTAGGACCGTAAGATCTTTAGTCGAAAACCTTACCACTTGGCCATCACGGCACAAGGATTGTAGGAATACCATTGAACACTCAAATTGCATATACTCAATAGATTCATAGCTTTCAAAGAATATACGATTAAATAGAAATAAAAATGTTAAACGTTTTGACTCATCTGAATAAGTTCATATCTGCTGAGAGAATCCATAGCTCATAACCTAATCGACTTGAGGGACGCAGTATCGCAAGGATTAAGTTTGTAAAAGATGACTGCCGGTAAAAGATGTGCATATTTGCAAGTCATTTTGGACGAACTACATTTTCTCCAACAGAACGCTGTGAAAACTGTTCTAGAAAGCGCCATGTATTGTTCATCCAATTTTCACTTGCAAAGCTGGACTTGTCAGATTTGCCAGCTTAACGTTGGCAAAACTGAGGTACCACTATTGCTGCTAAATGAAACATGCTTTTCCTTTTAATACTGCACAAACAGGAATCACTGTGGAAGTCTTATACTGTTTTAATATGTGCATTTTGATATTTGTTGTTACTTTGATATATTATTTTGATGTCATAGTTCAAGTTCATAGGCTAAAGCCGGGTTTTGGATTTTGGTTTTGAACTAAATTTTGAGGAAATTGCAAATTTTGATAAGGCTAGCTTTAATTTTCTGAAAAGGTTCTGTTCCTTACTTAGTAGTATTGCATCTTTTCTTGTTGCTCTCCTATTTCTTGTAGTCTTCGAAATTTACTGAATTCCAAAACCTCAGGCACAACCCCTACTCACGAGTTAATGAAGTTAGCTTGAGGTCCTCGTCAACCCATTGTGTGTGAAATCTTGCTTGTCTGTATTTACTTTGCAGAAAAGAACCGTTTAGTTGCCCTTGATTATGGGCTGCATGGTTTGTGCTATGCATTTTATTGATTGAGCAAACAGCACACTCAATGATTTTACAGCGACCACATGCTTATCCAGCACCATAACTGCCACGCAGCTATAAAGACGATGGTAACTAAAGCTTAATTCACTTTTGCAAGTACTTGAACTTAATATATTATATCTGTTTATTATCTGATAATTTGTTATTAATATTTATTATCTGATCTGATTATTATTCTGATATTTATTATCTGATCTAGTTATTATCCTGATAATCTTGTTGTTCAAAGATTATTTCAACCAATATTAGTTATAAGGTAAGTTTAATTATTTAATTGAGAAAAGCTCTTGTTAGATTGTTGCTACTACATGTAATTACCTCAATGGTATCAAAAGTTGATAGGCTCGAGTGAATAAGCTTACACCTATTAATTAGGGCAATTGACTTATACTGTGAACGTCTGGTTTGAAAATGAAGGGTCCCTGCGCCAGACTTAGAAATACTGTATCCGCACTGCCGACCACTCGTTTCAAACCTTCAAAGTTTACTTATACTAATCCAACCTATGCTTGTGAAACTAATGAGTTTAACGATATTTGACTAATAGGAATGTTACGATAGACTCCACAACCTGTAGTCGAAGGATGCTTTATGATTAAATTTTTCTTGATTAAGACAATTTAGATGAAAAGGAAATAGTAACTTGAATCTGATTACAAGCCCTTCGGTATCACCTTATGTATACAACCAAGTGTGTTTCATTGATTGCTTCTAGATTGCTTTAAGCTAAAATTAAAAGGAGCCCATGCATACTATTTTTAGTAACCCCTGAGCACAGAATAATGCAAGCATCGATTGTGCGTGCGGTCTACCAAACAGCGAATAAGGTCTTCGAAAACGTGCTTAAATCTTAAGGAGAAATAAATCGTAAAACAAGCATATGTTGTGTGCAAAAGTGTTGTTGGAAGATTCGGAGCTGAACTTTTTGAAAAGTATTGTGCCAGCTACGACAGAAAAGTTTTTATCTGATGAGTTGACTAAGTTTTATTGGTTGATTGCCGTGTTGATTCGGTTGATTCGGCCTTTGTTGACGTTTTTCCAATGTATTTCCTGGTTTGAGTTTAGATTCACCGGTATATTCCAAAACCGGTGTTTCTCCCAAAGCTTCAAAGCTGCTTCTTGCATCAAACATTTCTTTTTCTTCAAAAGTTGCAGTTAAAATAATACATCCACCTTAAATCATGAAGTCTGGAGCCTTTAATGTCAATTATAGAGCAGAGTATAACTTCATTTGCATAACGTCGACCTCCGGTAAACTTGTATTATGTACTTAAACAGCTGATTTTGTTCGGCAACGAAAGAAAAGTAGTGCTAGACACAATGACAGCTAAACCAGTTTTTGCAACCCCCATCTATATTCATCATATGTCAAGTTAATATTCCATTCAAAATTTAGTGTGTATTGCAGAATTAACTACCAAGAGAATAATGTATAATAGCCGGCTACGCTAGCCGGAATAAACAAACTTTACACAGCTTTCTAAAGACATTGCTTGAAACCGGCCAAACGTGACTGCATTAGCAGATTTTACGCTTAATGTAGCGAATGTTTGTGGATCTTATTAAAACAACGATTAAAAGTTATATATGGATTTGTAAGAACTACTCTCAAAAACTGTTTAGTTGCCACTGCTTGTCTGAAGCCAAGGATATCCACTTTGCAAGGCAAGTATGCGTCCCACCCTATTCACTGCGCATATGGTCATTGTTCTTTGCTAGAAAACATTGGTTTTCAACAGCTAGTATTGCCGTTAGATTCTCATCTCTGGCCACTCGATACGTTCTGACCATTCGATACGCTCTGAATAGTATGATAGGTATGATGACAGGTAGGTATGATTTCGTGAGAGATTTTGGAAGTGTAGCTAACTTGCTCCGGTCAAACCCGTTTTGGCTTGGTCTTTGGTAGAACTCAACTATTTATGTATTTTTTGAGTGTCCAATGTTACGAACAGTAATAGTAATAGCAGCAGCATCTGCAGGTCTTTATATCTCGTGCCGTACCTACTAAGATGCAATTTATGGGTAATTTACCCAACCTTTAGCGTGAACTAAAAGTTATTGTTTGTCAAAATGGTAAACTTTACTTTGATTTCCAAAAGATAAACTCAAATTGCCTTTTCTTTAGCAACCAATAACTTTAAATTTCATATCATGCAGAAACCAAAATACCTGAATATGCAGGTCATGTCATCTTTAAATCCTTAACCCTCCTGAGAACGAAAATCACTGCGCTGACTGTCACGAATGACAGTTTCTTCGATCAAAATACTTTAACGCAAGAGGAAATATTAAGGACTTAACTACTATAACTTTAGTCCAATTTTAGTCATATTCGTGGTGCACAAGATTTTAGCATCGTGGACATCAGGATATGAATAGCTGGGTTTGGAAATACAGCCAAAAGTCATGATAGCTACGGTTAGTTCTATCTTTAGCTTCATATACTTAGGTGATCAGTGGAGCAAACAAATTGCAGTGACAATTGGTTCATTTATTAAAAACTTATTTCACATAGAAATCTTTCCACTGAACCTAACTGCTTTACTTAATAACACAGTAGTGGCAGACTGTCGATTAATATTGGGTATTCTCATCTAGATCCTAGATACAACCTTAGTGGTTACCGGACAACTGCCCCACTGACAACTGCCCCACGGCCATTTGCCCACTGGGCAGCTGCCCCATTGGACAACTGCACCACTGGTCAACTTCTCCACTCGACAACTGCCCCACTAGACAATTGCCCCACGGGACAACCGCCCCACTGGAAAACTGCTCCACAGAATTTTATTTTCAGATTGTTGTGTACATTGTCACTTTTAAAGAATTTAAGAAATCGCATTTCTGTTGAAAATGGAAAAATTTCAATAAATTATTTCATTTTAATTGACACAGTTTCTCAGGTTGACTTATCAGGTGAATTAAAGTTAAATTAAATTAAATAAAAATTTAAGTAAAAGTAGGAATAAAATGAAATTAAGGTATAAATTAATAGAGTAGCTGCAACTTAATGATAATTGAAAAATACACTTGAAAATGTACACCAGAATCTGAAAATATAGTTCTGTTTGTCTAGTGGGGCAATTGTCCCGTGGGGCCAGTTGTCTAGAGAGGAAGTTGTCCAGTGGGGAAGTTGTCCAATGGGGCAATTGTCCAGTGGGACAAATGACCGTGGGGCAGTTATCAGCGGGGTAGTTGTCCTAGATCCAACCTTAGGTTGTGGTTTGCTCGATTTTTCCGGGTGTGAAATACTCAAATACAAAAAATTAAAGTGGCTATTGCTTTAATGAATGTTGTTGAAATATGGCAAAGGTGAACAGTTATATTCTCCGTAAACGACTTTACTCTTACCTTGTTTTCCTTCTCATTGTCTTACATTTTAGCTTCACATCAGCAAGCTCACAACTAACGCCCAGCAAACAGGGGTCTGTATAATTGGTCGTTGCCTAGCTGTGGTAACGTTTTCTCTGTCTATCTTTTACGTCTGGCAGCTGCTTCGTCAGTATCTTAGTCATGCCAAATACGTGAGCAAAAAGTTGATTGCGGATCCTGTATTCCCTGGTGTAACTGTTTGCACTTACAATCCGTACTATAAAACTGCTATGCTTTGGACAGATCTGGCCAAGTTGTGGGTGAGAATATACGTAATTGATACATGACAGTTGTTAGATGTTTCTCCAGAACAATGCTTTACCCTTTTAAAATGTTATTATGCATTGCAAAAACTTAGTGATTTAGTGATTGAGTGGCATTTAACATACACTGCTCTTAAAGCACATTGAATAACCCATATCGTTTGATCCAGATTTTAATACAGATCCAGATCAGAATACTTAATATTTCTGTTTAAACTAACTAAAATTATTTATGGTGGTTAAAGCTCCCCCCCCCTAGAAAAACTGTTTAAGTCGAACAAGAGTTGACAAAGCGGGGATGGCATGAAAAAGAGTTCACAAGCATGGTATGCCTTATAAAAGGGTTGACTAGGTGAGTGATGAACTGAAAACGATTTAACTAACTGGGGACAACCTTAATCATAGAAATTAGAGTTGACTAACTGAGGAGTTGACAAACTGGGGAATTGATAAACTGGAGACAAATATTTGAAAGTATAACAAAGATTCAGAAAAATAATATTTCAGCAGAAGTTTGAATAAACACCACTAATGAACGAGGGAAGAAAGATTTATTTACCAGCAATAAATGAAATTGAGGTCTTTAATGCTGCATTTTCAAGCTACGGTAAAGCCTTAAAATTTGAAAATCATTTTTGACTAGATCAACAACAACTGACGACGTTATACTACTGTGGCTGTCGGGGTGATGTGTGAAGAATTAAGAGCGTTATCCATTGTATTTCAATACAAAGACTCTGCTATCTGAAATCAGATCAAAGACCTATTGCATACGCTTTATTAGTATTAATTAATATATTATTGTACTTTAATATTAGTTTTAGTACAATATGCAATATAATAAATCACTTCCTACAGGCAGATATGTTGACGACTACGTAGAAGTGCCTAAATTCTGCAGGAAGAGTCAAAATATGGAAAATCTGAAGGCGCAACCACCAGGCACAGGTATGATGCTATACTTGAACCACTTAATCCGTCGAACTTGGTATGAGTTTATAACAAGTTTTAAAAACATCCAGACTACGACTACGTTTGGCTATTCAATGAATGATGCTTATGCTTGAATCATACACAGTGACCATCGCCATTCAAAAACATATAAACTATATAAATTTTTGTCTAACTGGAGCAACTTGAAATACAAAGTTTTAGGAATCGTTGCGGCCATTGATATTTGTTGAAGATAGAAATAAACCAAACTACACTAAGCTTAAGCCAGGATTTCTATTCAGGTAAATGTCCCAAGAACTGGATACAGGGCGACAGAGCATGCTACTACAAAATAGATGCAAAGACTGAACGAATGGTGAAAACTCTTGGTGGCGCCACTGGACCTTTTCAGTCGTTTGGCGCAACAGCAGAGCGTCTATGCCAAACCATTGATCCGAGAGCCCATCTGCCGATAGTGCTGGATGAGTGCCAAATGATAGATCTTCATAACATAAAGTAAAACAATGACAAAGCCAGAAGTCAGCAAAGACCAGAGCTTCCTTTTGTTTATTTCTGAATATTATTGTGGTATATATCTTACATTAAGTAGAAGAGAAGGTTCAAGCATCAGTGTGTGGACCATGCCCGATCTCTCCTACTTCTTCATATTACAAAGTTTTAATTGGCAATACTACTGAAAAAGTGCTAAAAAATGGAATACGTCCGTACCTGTTTTAAGCATTGTCTGATGTAACGTTAAACGCTAAGAAACTATAACGTTCCAAGTTAAAATGCTATTTTGTTAGCGCATGAATATCGCAATTGTGGCATAACTTGCTATTTTGTTTTGTAGACATAAATTGATTACAGACGACCAACTTAATATTTATCTTGGCTACCACAAACCTCCAAACATTTCGGCTATAACCCTTATGTGGGACAACACCTGCTTTGCGAAGTATGAACCGGCTTTTGTGTATGTACATCTGCCAGAACGTATTGTGAACTGTTAACCTGTGTTTTACGTATGAACAGAAAAATTAAAATATCGAACAAGCAGGCCAAATACCTTCAGAAAGTAGAAAAGCTTAAAATTTAACAGTTTCTTTCTCGAAATTGCCAATAGCGTTGAGAATATGAAACAATGGAGAGATGGTAATAGAAAAGCGCTTTACGTTTTTGTTTCAACGTACTGTTGATGGCAGGCATTACAATTCCGAAAAATCTATTTCAGCATGAATTCTACAGTCGAAATAATCACTTTCAATGTTTTCTGAAACAAATGTTGTTTTTAATTTGTCTGTTTCTTCGGCATTAGCGCTCTCCTGAGAAGTAGTGAAACCATGTACACCATGTTATCCGCTCTAGTTGATTGCGCTTTTCTGGCAACCACTCAGAAATACTTCTACCTTAGTGTGTCTTCCAGATATTTCCAAACCTCGAAGTTGTTTACACCACAACAGTACACCGATATGGTGGACAAAGAACAGGACTTTGTAACGTCCGCATTTATGAAGTCGGTTACTGCTTCACATGCCGTTTACCCAACGTTGAATAGTACCAAGATAATCTGCCAAATTCAAGAAGACATCTTTGCAGGGTGTGCCCGCAACAGTAAGCACAATAACTCGTTTCTTTTAAAATAATGTAAAGCGAAGATTTCGTGACCTGATTAGTATTTCTGACAAGCACAAAACAAGAAACAAGAAACAACTCTGAAAAATTGATTGCATAAGCATGTCGAGCACGCGAGTAACCAGTGGGGAAACATTTTTAGTCTAGTTCTAATTTAAGTTTTACAAAACGGTGTTGAATCTCGCAATCAATTGTGCAATGAAATTGAAGCTTCAAATACTTTTCATTATTTTGTTCAGAAACTTTAAGTGTTAATCTCTAAGCGATTATCTAGTAACTTCCCTATTATTCACGATTGGAACTGAAAATAGACAATTTTCATTTAACTCGTCCATTAGCACACTAATTTCAGCGAAGACCTAAGAACTAAGCTAAGCACACTGGTCCTAGCTTACGATATGACGTTCAGTAGATCAATTCAACAATTAGTGTAGTATACAAAAAGGAGTGCATCCATAAATTTGACTGAGTAATTTCAAGTATTAAGAACGTTTTGCTCTGCTTGAGCCAATGTGGCTGTTAACTCTAAATATAACTTCGGTAGAAACATTAACTTAAACTTTGCGTTTCGCCAGAATAAATACGTACGTAGCTTATCCGAAGCATTTGCCAAGGCTATGCCGCCTGCCTTCTGACTTGGGATGGTTCGATATTACACTTGGGTTTGCTCGGATAGCTATTAACTTTAGTTGATATCCTGTGCTATCAGTTCTTTGCTGGAACTGTACCTAAGTATGAAAGATAAACTACCAGCTGGCAGACTGACAGACATTTGCACACATAAATAACCGACAAAGTAATCCATGTGTGAATCTGTGAGCAAACCATTTTTCAACGATAAAATTACAATCTGCTGAGATATGCAGAGAAAATGAAAAATGCGAACGTATCTGTACAAAATAATTAGCTAATGTCAAGAGTACATACTATAAAAAGTGACAGCTGGCGGTAAAGCTGTGCACGGCTGACCGCTTACAAACGTATTTATCCATCAAGTCCACCCAGAAAAGTATACACAGCTCACATTTCTATATGCTTACTAACCGTTGTTTACGCTCGCAACCACAACCACTGCTTGCGAGTATGTGTTTGTTTCGAGCTTAGAACTTAGTTTTCTTATAATTAAAACTTTTAGTCAGCCCTTTACCGCGTGTCTCCAACAAATTTAGAAGTGTTCAATTACAGCATTAAACAATTACCTTTTTTGACAAATTTTTAAGTTTTAAAGCTTTTTAAAGTTTTATAAATTTATGTTTTGTTTATGCCTGATTATTTTAACATGTGATTGCTACGCATGTCATATAGAATCGTAGTGCCATATGTCATATGTCATATTAATCACTATTAATTCTAGAGCTGAACGTGACATGGAAGGGTAGTAGTCGTGGAACTTCTCTTTACTACTATCTTGAAAATGGCATCAGTACAAACCAAATATTTGAACTGTTAAGTCTGCTAACACCGAAAGAAATGGTTTTGTTACTTGAGAATATCTTTGTAAGTATATGATAGCAAGTGGTGAAAGTATTTCGCTACCAGTTAGCTAGTCTCTTTTCCGCCTATCCCCAGGCATCCTTTATACGTTATACCCATTTGATTAAATTCTCGTTCTTCTTGTTCCAATTAATCAGTTTTTTAGGGGAAACAGCTATAACTTTCACAAAAGCTAATTTAAACAGAAATATTATTTATTTATCAGTTGTGCACTATTTTTTATAAATTATAGGGATTAGAGTTGACTAGGGAGTTGACACACTGGGGAATAGACAAACTGGAGATGCGCCGGGCTAATATATTGATAGTTTATATCGGCACTATTTCCATAAGTCTTTGCACTAAAATCCATCTGATAAACTAATACGACTTTTACAGGTGAGTTTGTCCTCGTTGAAAGAAACTTTAGTAAAGTTCGTCGAATATCAAATGTTCAATGTCGATCGGCCTCTGAATGCTCAGATACCCTATGATACATTTGTGAAATCATGCATTTTAGCCAAAACAAGTTGCGCAAAAAGGTTAGAGCCAAAATAATTCTGTTCGATCATTGTTGTTTTTGAGTGCCCTGTTCCATACCATTCTGTAGGGAACTGCTTAGAATTTGTTTTTACCACTATTCTGTTCCTTCGAGGCAGTAGAATATGGTTCATAAATGCAAAACCTTATGCTTATTTCTTTTTATGTCATATTTAGTATATCTCTTGAATCCTACATAAATCCAAATCAAGGAGAATGCTATGGAATCACTGCGAAAATTTCTGTACCAATTGGGTTTCCAAACGGTATGAATTATCACGGGTTTAATACTGACTCAATGCCTGATTTAACAATAACTAAAATTTACATTTATATATATGTTGACACAACTTAATACTTCATAATGCTTGCATTAATCTACAATGATAAAGTATAATGAGTAGAATAAGCACGCATAAGAAATACTAAACTCCTGTTCCTTTCTCAATTTGACTGTTTTACTGTTGTAGAAGCGTCGTCAAGAGTTCCTAATATTTGAATTGAAGAATGTGATAATCCCCAGGCTCTCTGTTAATGGCTGCAGGTGCATGCTCGCACATAATCGCATTTGCTTCCCAAGAATTCTACCTTGTGACCCCCACAAATCAGTACCTAGAACATGTTTCTGTGCGCGCACTCGTCGTATCATTGGGAATTAAACTCCAAAATACAAAAAGCTTGTGTCTCGAGCTTTGAAATATAACGCTAAATTTGATTGCAGTAAACATACTCCTTTGTGAAGGAGGAGTTCAGCCGTAAGCGAAGAGAGCATGTATCCGCAGTTGAGAGAGATGTGTCACATTCTTATATTGTGTACTTTTGACATCGCGAATAAATACCTACTTACCTTTAATGACGTTTAAGCATTTTTACCAATTGGGTAGGAATGCATATTATTGTCAACATAACGACAGCTTTTGCTACAAACAGTGCAGAGCCAGAAGGAGTTAAGATGCTTATCCACGCTCCCGGACAACGTTCAACTAGTTTTGGTGAAGGCTATGTACTCTCTCCCAACACGATTACTTCATTTGGGATTATTAACGTAATCATTTCTCTTTGATTACTTATTGACCTTGCTTCTTTCTATTCGTTGGGGGATAGTTGCAATAATAAGGAAACGCAAAAAGGAATAAAGAAAAGTGTATACATTTTCCGACTAGGTTGTTTACAAACACAGCATCAGCAATTTTTTGTTGGTTCTCAAAACGTTTGTATATCCGTATTTTATTTAATGTAATATGTCTATTCTTAGATAAAAGAAGCACGGCTTCCCTATCCTAGCGATAATTGCCAGAATGATCTTGGAGCCGTATTTTCTGAATTTCTAAACACTTCCGGCTACTCTTTACAGGTAGGCAAAATTCTGCTCATTTTGCTAATTACTACCTTGTCAGAAACGCTACTATTAAATCTAGCCATATCTAGGTCTAGAATAGCTAGGCTTGTGAGTAGCAATGTGCAAATCAACTATATGACATCACAGCAACAACAGATAATACGTAGCGGCATTGTTTTATTGTCGCAGATGTGTCGAGAATGGATCAACATCGGCATAAATGGAATATTATGAGCGGTTGCAACCAAAACTTTTATGTGATGAGCAGACCAGACATGTGCAGGAGGGGAAGTTCTGGGGGGGGTGAAGGGCAGCCTAAGGCCGCCGAAAAACCGGATTTTTCCGGTTTTTTGCCGGGAAAATCCGGATTCTGGGGGGGTGACGGACCCCTCTGGGGGGGTGAGCTCAGGTCTGGGGGGGGGGTGAAACCCCCCCCCCCCCCCAAATCCCTCCCCCAAGCACATGTATGGTGATGAGCAAAACTAAATGGCATTTGTGTTTTAGGCTTGCTATATGTCCTGCTATCAGCAGGCAATTTTGAGTACTTGCAAATGTTTTGATTCAAGAATCCCATTGATAGACTCATTTATCGACAAGTACCAACCGTGCCTGTCAAATATGTCTAAATGTAAGCTCGTACTCATAGTATCGTAATCAATTTATCAGAAAGTAGTGTGCATATAAACTACAACATTAGACAACATGGCAGCACCTTGTTCTCTCAAAGCTTAAGGAAACCATTTACTCCACAGCAGGCTAGAGGTTTCCATAGATTGTCATTATAGTATGCGTTATGACATAAAACTTTCCAAAATGACTGTAAAGCCCGGTTCACGATGGAGTACTTTGTGCTTTGTCTCCTGTGCTTTGTGCTTTTACCTTATGTGCTTTGTGCTCAGGAGACTGGAGACACATAGTTCACGATGCCAGGCACAATCGCGAAAAGCACAGGTCACGTGACACAGAAATTGAAATTCATAAATTGATAACCAACACTGCGAAAGGTTTTCGTTTAGCTAATTATAATTGTAATTGCTTAGAAATTATATAACAAAAATTCGTGTGTGTTGCCTCTCCGAACTAATTCTTAATTAATTTTTGAGATAGGACTGTATAGGAATTTAATACCCGAACCTGAAAAGTGTCTGTTCCGATGGATACAAAAACTATCCACTATTTATGTTTCTGGTGTGGTGGGTCATGGCTTCTCAAACATAGTTAAATATTTTAAAGCATTACTGTAGATGTTTTCATTAATGTTTTCTTGTCCTTTGTTCCAGCCAATCAGCAAAGACATTGGCTTGATTTGATTGGAGAGCACAAAAGCACAAACTAAATCTTCAACAATGTTGAACATTTTCAAAGCACACCGAAAGCACAATCATCATCGTGAACACAGGCGGACAAGGGGGGGGGAAGGGGAAATTTTCTCCCCCCCCCTCGGCAAAGTCGTCCACAAGGGTCGCAAAATTGCTGCCACAAGGGGTAAGACAATTGGCCACAAGGGGTAAGAAAATTGCCCAAAAATAGGTTTTATGACTAAAATTTTCAAAACTTTTTGAAACCGAAATTTTTCACTGAAAATCACTATTTTTTGTGAAAAACCGTCCGAAAATCACGTTTTTGCTAAAAAACTAGCTGTTTGTTGTTAGAAATGGCAAAAATCGCTTAAAAATCGCTTTCAAAAGTACCCCTAAGAAAAAACGCTCTCACAAAGGGTTCCCAAATTTGCTTCCACAAGGGTCAGTGAAACTTGGCCTCCCGTTCAGGTATGATCGTGAACCGACAAAGCACAAAGCACAAAGCACTGTGCTTTCTCATCATCGTGAACTATCAAAGCACAAAACGAAGCACAAAGCACAAAAGCACAAAGCACAAAGCACTCCGTCGTGAACCGGCTTAAATGAAATCCAAATCCACGAAATTTAAAATTCGGGGGTCAACATGTTACGTCAGTCAACATAAGTTTCAGGAGTAATCCGTGCAGTCTCGTTAAAGATAAAGAGGCTTTGCTGGAACGGGGCCTAGGCTACCTATCATGTTTCAAATATTGTCAACAGTACACACTAAACATGTTTGGTGTGTCCTGTGTCCGTTTTGCTAGGCAAAACCACCATTCTACCTTATTTTAGAGGTAGATATCACAACAGCAAACAATCAACTTTACCGTATTTAGAAGGTTTCAGCCAGTTACACACAACTCAGACAGTGATCAAGCATGCTTTTAGCATTTTTGAAACGCCAGGACAAATTTAGCCAAATTCTATTTCACAAAAAAGAAATAATCTATTTCTTTATATAGACAGTCAAAGGTTTATCAAATTTTCGCTTACGATACTACAAAAACGTCATTATTAGAAACTGTGAATCACAGGATCACGGCATGTCAACCACTCATGATTACGACAGAATAAGACTCAATCTGAGAAACTGAGTAAATTTTAAATAAAGGTTTGGCGGAAAAAACATGAATAAAGCAACATGGTCTACTGCTTTTCCAAAAAGCTTGCTAACAGATAGCTCCATAATTGACTATGTTTACCGTCACGATGTCATGTTAAGTTTAGAAAGTTTCCATTTGACACGCTTTAAATGTCGCCGCTTTAAAAAGTCTGAAAGATAGATAATTCCTAAAAACACGAGTAATTTATAAGTTTTCTTATGCTTAATTATCCTGTACTCCAAGACAAGGGATTTGAAAACCGAAATTCTGGTAACAAGGGCAGTTGAAATTGGCGTGTAGGGTATTCGAGAAAATGAGAAAGGCTGAAACTTGAAACGCTGGTACTTTGAATACTGACCGAAGTTGAACGGGTGGCATGCAAAATTTCAACTGGTATGCAGCAAACTAAAGATTTCACCAATAAAAATTTCAGAAACATTATGCTTCTTGGCGTCATGCACTTTGTGATAGTAAAGAACAATGCCACTTTCTAACTTTTTCAATTTCAACTTTCAACTTTTTTTCTGACTACTTTATCAAGCTTACGTTCTTATTTTGTTACTTTTGTAGGGCCATGCGTGTGGGATCAGGTTGGATCATTCCACAATAATTCTGCAGAGTGGTACAAACAATGCAAGTGTCCTACACCTTGCAAGTACTTAATATAAACTTATTATAGCCTATGAAACTGATATTCTGATTGTTATGCCAGTGCTCATGTTCCTAAAATAGAAGAATACACGTAAAAGCTGAATGCTGAATAAGGATTTGAATGCTGTCATCATTTCTGAAAACTAGACTAGATTCTATGGATATAATAATCATGTTCACTGTCAAAGTTAACGTTGAATGATATCATATGGCATCATAGCAGATTAAATAGTCTGACTGTGCAGTTGGCTAGATGAACGTGAGCAGGAAAAAAGTTCCACCGCAGTTCTCGTTATCGGAAATGGATCGAATAAAGCAAATATTAGTGTCACAGCATTCATAGAACCCACAGCTTAGGTTAGGCGTGGTTACGTTGACATAATCAGATCAAACATGAATTTGCATTTCAGCTTTAACTGTGGAGACAATTGTCTGATAAATCTACAAATCTTGCATAGACAGTTTCATAGTTTTTACCTAATGCGTGTCTTAAAGCTACCTAAAGCTGAAAGCTTGCATTAAAATTCTAACGTTGCTTTTCATTAACATTAAAGTACTTGCTATCTTAAATCTTCTTGCTCCATGTTTTAGCCTGGAATATTTTGAAATTCTCAGCAGACAACAATTAGGCCGATTGACAAGGTATTAACAGATCTTAAAATCAAATTAAATTATATCAATCTTATGCTAAGATTAAGTAAACTGAAATATTTCTACATACCTTATTTTTCAGTGTCAGCGAGTGAGTGTACCACCACTGTGAGTCAGTGGGGAAGTATAATCCCATATTGTACTTCTTGTACCGTGTTGGATGCCACACTGCATTAGTACAGGTGGGAACAGCCTTAGCACAGTGTAGAGTGTAACAGGTATGTATTGGAACCTCCTTCCCTGATGTTACAGCATAGTTGCTTGGGTCTGAACTTATATATTCTGATATTTAAATAAAACATTTTATAGTTGAATTTATAGGAGTGTTAGTTTACATGTACAAAAGTAATTAATTTTCACACATGTTTTTCACAGTGTATAAAGTGTAAAAACAGTTAAAAGTGTAAAAAATCTGTACAAATTTTCAACCCTAAATTCGAGTCCAAAAGTTCTTCAGTAGCATAGTATATCATAATTCATAGGTTATCGGCAAGAAAGAATGAGTTTTAAGCATTCACTGCAGGCCACAGTCACTCTCTTGATTTTAGTAATTGACCAGTGACTTTGTTAATTAACCGCAATTCTCTATCCTGCTTGTTCAGAAAGCATGCGTCTTACGTTTTTTGTATTTACATCATTTGCTGTGTACCATAATAATGATTGACAGATTCAAACTATTCAACGG